>SNQJ01S0023486.1:0-16681 GCA_010110895.2 Picea sitchensis | reverse complement strand
TGAAGAAAAGGCGGGCCCTCCAGGGCCATGCTCAGGTCAATCCTGCTCTCGGTACTCCATGTCTAGGACCTGTGGGCCTCGAGACATGATCTCCTAGTTATCCCTAAAAAGTGGGGATAACAATATCTCTTGGGGTGGCATAAAGGTTCAGGTTCAAACATGTTTATTTATTCAATGATGTCGTGGAGTTATGCCAATCCGCTTCCTTAGCATTACTAGTGGAGAATTCATCATGGAGGTCAATTAACCACTTTGGGGAACTCTACACTTCTAGCACTTTCTAGTACTTTTTATAATAAAGGAATTATTATCGTTTTTTTATTGTAAGAGGTGAGCTAGAAATTCTATTTAAAGAGTATCTCCTTCACTTCTTAGACATGGTTGGATTTGGGGAACTTTTCTCCCTTGGAGCTTAATGACAAATTTGTTGTCCATGTGTTTTGGAGGTTCTTCAACTATATTGTGGGTGAGATTTTTTGTATTTCTTCTGGTTATTTCTCTTATTTGCTGAAATATTTAGACATATGCTCAAGGAGTAAGAATCTGGTATACTCCTTCCATTTTCATATTAAGTTGTCATTGGGGTAGTGTTCATCCTTGCATCTTTCTCTACTTTCATATGAATGCACCTTGACATTGTTCTTGATAGATGCAATTCCCTTGAGTGTTGGATAGTATCTACTCTAGTGCTATCCTTGAAAATATTTTTGCAATTTAAGACAACAACGAAGGAGTTCATGCATCTTGTACTTTTCAGCTATGTGATTGTCTTTCCATCTTTATAACAATCTCCCATTTGAACCTTGTTGTGACCCCATTTGCCTAATGGACTAGGCACTAATCTCGAACCCTACCATCTACTTTATTTCTGCAGTTTCTATAACCCCATTTTGCTGGAAATAACTCTTCACATCACCTTGCACTTCATAGATTTAATCTCCAACAATCCTACTCAGGCAAAACCTCCCCTAAGGCAGAGGAGAGTTTGCCTGAAGAGCAGAGGAGAGTTGGTGAGGTGATAGTGGAAAACTCCCTCAGTTACCCAAATCTATCATCCAAGTACTTGGGACTTTGGCATATTCACGATGACAGATTTTGCGGTAACAAAACTTATTGGTAGATTTTTCATAAGTTATGGGTCCTATCGTTGACTCATCCCGTCTTTTACCTAGTTGATCAACCCCTTCTCCATGCTTATCAGTTATCCTTGATGCTTTGTCCTTGTCTTTAATACCTTCTTGTTAACTCTTGGCATTGCCTTTTAGAATCTTTGATTAACTTGTTAGTTTCATCGCTCGTAACTTCTATTAATTTGCCAACTTTATGCCTTAATTTTTTTTGTGAATTCTCAATCCTATCCATAATTTGCATGGCACTATTGCCTTCATCTTCATAATGATAGACATTTTCTTGTGCTTCGTCATTATTACCCCTTTTGGTGGTGGCTTCTTTGTGGTGCCCACTCTAATTTTATGACTTTATAAGTTGAGGCTAACTTGAGATTAAAATGTCAAGACAAAAAAAAAATTACGAAAGATTTGAGGGGCCACAAATTTAGGAAAAGGCATGTGGATTAAAAGTGTGATTTTTAAGAGAAAAGGTAGTTGAATGAAAATGTAGAAATGATTGACAAAACGTACGAAAGAGAGATAGCAATATGTATCGATAGAATGCGGCACAATACAAATGGTAGCGCTTGTATGATGGTGGTGTACGAAATTTAATTTGGAATTTGTACGAGAAATTGTTGTATTTGTGGAAGGATGGCAGAAATAGTTCAATAGTGCATGATTGACCTGTATAGTGTAATTCTATGTATGGATGAGTGGACGAATTAATTGGTAGATTGTATGTTGTGTATAGGCAGTACAGTTTAATTTGTTGAGCATGTATCTAACCCCAGTAATTGGCCAACGATTTGGGTATGATACTAGATGGAATAAAGAGTTCTTGTTGATTACGAGATTGACAAAGTATTTTTTATAATTATATATAGAATATATAAATGAATGATAGAATCGATGATGTGACAATGAGCCTTGTGATGGTATACTTATATGCATTCATTGGTCACAAGATGAATGGGTGTGTGCCCTTTGAAGTTTCATTAGGTCAATGATTTATATTTATTATTATTATTAGTATTAATCAATATATTTTTAGTATTATTATGTTTATTACAAGTGATAGTGATTCTTACAGAGCTTTGCAAAAAAATCTTAAGATGAAAAATTTGGACTAGTGCCAACTACCAAGATTGATTTTGGTTGGATTGATGATTGGTCATTGTAGCATTTGAACAAGTTCTTGAAGACTTCATACATATGTGTATCATTGATCGTACACTTGTACAATTCTCTTCTTTATTCTTGTTGATTGATTTGTCATAGTATGTATTGTCTGTTTTGTTGAATAGTCTTGTTGACGTGTTATGGATGCATGACAACTTTGATTGGAGGACTTGCATGTGAGCATTATTAACTTTCGTGAGACATCAACACTTGTTTAAGGGGGGATGTTGTTGAGCTTGTTGGAATGTATAAACCTAAATTTTTCTTGTTGAGAACCTTGTTATCGGTCAATTTGTACTTGTCCCAAAGGGAAAGGCTAAGGGAGGCAAATTGGCATAATGGGAGGTTATCCTATCACTGTCACCTCAACAGGATACCTCTTTCTATTTAGGGTTGATGGCCTAGGGGAGACGTCCCCAGTGACCTGGGAGTTTGAGAAGGCAAAGGTTAAAGTGTCTACAAAAGTATCCCCTCTCATAGGTCACACTGATCAGAAAGTCCCGGAGTTTTAACCAATGAAGTAATGAAGTATTCAAATGTACCTGCCCAGAACAAAGCAACAAGAAAAGATATATTTTGCAAGCACAACTTGCTGTTAATACTTCATAAAACCATGGACTTTATCAAATAAAACAATAGTTGATATATGATGAAGCAAACAGATTTTTATAACAACAATGTTTATAAGATAGTAGTTTCACAATAAATGCCTTAAAATGGATTCACAATGACCAAGAATAATTACTCAACAATAGTACCGAAGTACTAGCATTTGTCAGAAACAAATTAGGCAGTGTATAAAATTTAAATCAACTTTACAATTGCTTTTAGGTGCTTTTAATGATGCAATAGATGGTTGTAACTTACTTCCTACTTTTGTAACAACAACAAATAGGTTAGTAGATTAGTCTATTCTAAGGTTAGGAATAGTTAGTAGAGAGCTTAAGGTAATATTTTTGAGAGTGGCTTTTATCAATCACTCAAGTGCAAGGCTTAGATCAATTCTTTTAGGGTAAATGGAGTCTCTTTTAGCAGCGGAAAATATTGAAGGAACAAATTGATAATAAGAGAGACAAAGACAAGAAGGTTAATGATTGAAGTGTTGGTAGCCCAAGGCTTTAATCACTATACCTTAGGGCAAAAATGGCCACTAAGAAGTAGGTAACCCTAGGCCCTAACGATTTTCCTCCTCCTTTAGCTCAAAGATGGAATAGATGATGGCTAGATGAAGCAAAAGGTGCTAGGGTGTTGCAATGGCAAGGCCCTTAGCAAAAAGCTTCAAGAAAATTGGTTTTCTAGCATAATCTAGTAGGTGAAAGTTGTTAAGGCAAGAACAATAACATGTGCTTTAGCCTCCTAGGGTTTTAAGCTAGCAATTTCATAATCTTAGAATAAATGCAAAATAAATACTGCCATAACCATTCAATGAAGAAGAATTACAGAAAATTTACTTACATTCACCAAGAATCATCTAGCAAATAGCCTAGTTGAACACTTCCACCAAGAAAAATGCTAAAATACTCCAAAAATAGCCTCCTTCAAGAAGTGCGCACTAAATTTCAGCCAAGTAACCCTAATTAGGGCACAAATTTCAGATCTCACTTAAGTGTGAGTGAAATATGATGAAATAATACAAGGGAAAATCCCTTATTTATACAGTTACAATGACCAGAATTAGGTCAAAAAGGTTGACATGGCCAGTTTACATGTAATATCCGTTTTTTACATAAAAATGACAATTTAAACACTAAATCAAGCAGAATAGGTGGCATCATGCCCCTTTAGGGTGACGTTATGCCTCTCTAGTGAAATGTTGGCCTCCAGGAGCAAAACGTTACGCCTCCCAAGGCCTCTGGATCAAGTCACACGTGCCACCTTGCACATAACTTCCTCCAAAGTGTCCATAAAATGTTGGTGACGTCAAGGGTTACAGAGGTGACGCCATGGGCCTTTTAAGGCCAACATCATAGTAGGAGGGAAAGACCCCCCTGGGTCCAGGCCTGCCAGGCTGTCTCTGGTGGAACGTCCTCCCCTCTCTTTGGTGCAAGCCTCTGTCCTGTCTTTGCCCCTGGCTTGAGTCTCAGCATCCATCTGGTGGGCTTTTAGCCCTATGGAGGTTCGAACTAATCATCTCCCCATGTGTACATGTTTGTCGGGTGTGGCCCTGCAACAACAACAAGTACACTCTCCATGGGCTCATAAGTCACAGGGATCATAGCAATGTCAATCACATCTAATAATAAAGTTATTTAAACATGTGCATAAAACCCCCTTTCCCAGACAATTGCTTAAAGACGTTATGCTATTCTACAAGCCAGGTTTGGAGAGGACGTCAGGAGGTCCTATTGGGTTAATTCTCATTGGACGTGGGATGTTTCCAAGTGAAGACAAATCCAGGCCGTGTAAGTGGATGAGGTGGTGAGGGATGTTTGAGCAATGGGTGCAGTGATGACAGGGGAATGTATGGCTTACCTGTGGGTGCCTCTGAAGAGGGTAAGTTGCACCTTGTCATGGATGCAAATGTTTCCAAGCCCATTCAGTTCCTTTCATCTTTTTATCTTATTGCTTTTTCTTTCAAGAGACTAGTTAGGGGACACTGCCCTGACATGGTGACCAGTGGTGACAATGTTACCCACAAGCATGTCACGGAGATGAGAAGGTTGGCTTGTGATGAGACCCCCTTTCTCTTGGAAATGCCACCAAGAGCCATTACCCTAGCGTGGTGACCAACTGAATGGTAGTGTCATACCGCTACATGCCCATGGACCTAATAGGTTGGCCCGTGATGAGACCCCTTATCCTCCAACTAGGTCTTGATTTTATTATTTTATGGGTCCCTCTATTTCTTGTTGAGAAGCCTTTTATTGATTTCTCGGGGATCCTTGGGTGAAGCGTTTGAAGATTTTGTTCTTTTGGATTTTATCTTTTGCCAGCTACTTTTACCCTTTGGGCCTTTATCCCCTTCTTCCCACAAGGTAAGGTACAACCCTTTGATAGCTTGAAAAACCGAATGCCCGAACCAATGTATGGGATGGATGAGAGGGAAAAAGATGAAAAGTGATAAGTATGGTGGGAATGGATGATGACCTTTCATGAACCCACCTAGTGGCAACTCAAACCCTATGGGAACCAGCTTGCTAGGGCATCTTGTCATTCCCCCCAGGTGTGGACAAGTGGAAAGACATAATGTCCAAGCACACGTCAGAAGTAAAAAGAATTAAATGCACATATTCCAATGTTTTGAGAATCCGAGTGACACATACCATGATACCCAGACTCATCACCTCATGGAGCAAGACCCACTGCTGTTGAAGGACCAGGTGGATGGGATGGATGTTGTTGTTGCTGACAAGGTGGAGGCGCTGAAGATGAAAAATGTTCCCTCCAGGGCCAGGCTCAAGTCAATATGGCTCTTGGTACTCCATGTCTAGGATTTGTGGGCCTCGAGACATAATCTCCTTAGTTATCCCTAGGCTAGGGGATAGAATCTGGCTCCAACTCGAGGACATGTGCTCACTGTAGAGCGCATGAGAACCTCAACATCTCTCTCATGACTTGTTTCCTGCTTGATCTCAACAAAAATAATCATTTGGGGTGGTGATATCACCCCTGGCTCATATATGGTACAATAAAATGAAAGTAAGCAAGCATATATACAAATGGAAATACAACTACTCTAGCATGAAATGCAGATGTTATATACAATGAATGAAAATGCCTACCTACTTACCTCTACTTACCTGGTGGTTAAATGCTAGGTGTCGTCAAATAGCCATTGAAACCATCCTAGCATTGTCTCATAATACCTGCCTATGTGCTTCATCATAAACCAAAACAATGATAAGTCAAGCACAAAAATAACATGAGTTAGAAAATGTACTGCATCATCGGAAATCGTAAAGTCTAACTCATGGAGGCGGGAGGGAGGGACAAAATCATTCCAATTCACATGTCTAGGAAAGTGCTCAATCCATCTCAGAAAAGGATCGTGAAAAATCAAAGGTTCAATAAGTTGAGTCAAAGAGTCTGGGGGTTGGCTACCTTGGATGTCTTCACAATCTGAGGTCTGGGAAGGAAACAACAAGGATCCAAAAGAGGACTGACAAATTCTTAAGGGAAGGCTGAAAGACTGAGATGACAGACTTGTTATTGAGGTATTCAATCTACCCTTGAACTCTAGGGTTTTCCTCAGAGGAAAATTAATACAAAATACATACTTCCCAACTACACCCTTAATGACACAACAAGATAAAATAATTGAAGGTGGCTGAAAAACATTGTCACAAGGATCCTCCTCCGGGAAAACGATGTCCTCACCTCTATCAAAATCTGAGCACAACGGTGGTTGATAATCTTCTTCATGGAATAAATCCACGTGCTCAGAGGAATATTCATCAAAATCCTCAAGGTATGACAGAAAATTATTAGGAGAGCATAGCATTAGGTCATTCGTGGGTGTCTTAAAATTTGTGATCATGTCATGTCCTTGTTGCCAAATGTCAAGTTTATTAGTAACTTCATGTGATAAAGGTAAAGACAACTTTTGGAAACGACCCTCAATGTCATAAATGGGATCCCCATCATATCTAATCACATCCCATTTACGCTTCCCAACATGTATGAATTCATCAATATTATCAACAAAGTCATCACCTTCATCATTAGATGAAGGGGTCAAAACATCCAATACTTCTTCACTCTCCACATCATAAGATAAAGAATCATTAAAAATTTGGAAAGGGAAATGACTTACCTTGCTTACTTCTTCCTGTGCAGGAGCTTCAAGTATTTGGATAACTTCATCAAATGGAAGATTTGCCTCTACATCTTCAATCTTGAGATACAAAGGATCTAGCTTGTCCAAGGGTTCCATTTCTTCTTCACTCTTTGAATCATAGAATAAGGTGTCATCAAAAAACTAGAAAGGAAATTGACTCACCTCATTCTCTTCGTCTTGTGCAGGGGAGATAGGATCTTGGAGAGCTTTATYGGACTAAGGAGYGGTTACCAGTGCTTCACTGCATTCTATTGAATCATGGGAGAAATCTTGCTCCTCTTCAAGGGGTTGAAAATTTTCTTCGTAAATCTCTTCTTCTATATCAGAGGGTTCTTGGCATTGAGTATGGTACACGTCCTTGAGATCTCCCACAATCTCAGTGGTGAATCCTTCATCCTCTAGGGATACTGCGAGATTTTCAATGGCATCTTCATATGTCAGGCATTGTGGTTTCACAAGCTCAATAAACCTACTGATGAGGTCTACGAAAGATGAAATGCCCCTATCTTCACAAAAACTCTTAAACCAATCTTACAAAAAGGATGGTAGAGAAAGTATGAATAATTTTACCAGAACATCCTCCCCTCCCAATTCTATCTCGCTTATATACTTCAAGAATTCTACAATGTGAGTAATTGGGAAGACTCCAAATCTTGGAGAGTTGCTTGACCATTTTGTATCAAAATAATTCGGGTATCCTTGAAAACTTTTGAAATCAATAGTCAGATACACTTGTTCCCAGGGTGCCATGATCCCATAACTTGGAAATATCATAGAATTGAGAGTAAGGTGGCACCTTGGAAAAGGTTAGTGGAGTCGCCAGATAATTTTCTTGAAACTATCAAAGGGATGAGGGGATCAGCGTCAGTGGAGTCGCCAGGTAAGCTTTGTAAAGTACAGGCTTTTGAGGAAATGCTTGCCGAGAAGTGTTGTCTTTGAGGAGAATTGACTTAGTGTTCCCTGACAACGGCACCAAAATGTTATCGCTCAATTTGTACTTGTCCCAAAGGGAAAGGCTAAGGGAGGAAAATTGGCATAACAGGAGGTTATCCTATCATTGTCACCTCAACAGGATACCTCTTTCTATTTAGGGTTGATGGCCTAGGGGAGACGTCCCCGGTGACCAAGGGGTTTGAGAAGGCAAAGGTTAAAGTGTCTATAAAAGTCTCCACTCTCACAGGTCACACTGATCAGAAAGTCCCAGGGTTTAACCAATGAAGTAATGAAGTATTCAGATGTACCTTCCTAGAACAAAGCAACAAGAAAAGATATCTTTTGCAAGCACAAGTTGTTGTTAGTACTTCATAAAACAATGGACTTTATCAAAAAAGAAATAGTTGATATATGATGAAGCAAACAGATTTTATAAGATAGTAGCTTCACAATAAATGCCTTAAAATGGCTTCACAATGACCAAGAATAATTACTCAACAATAGCAAAGTACTAGCATTTGTCAGAAGCAAATTAGGCAGTGTATAAATCAACTTTACAATTGTTTTTAGGTGCTTTTAATGCTACAATAGATGGCTGTAGCTTACTTTTGTAACAGCAGCAAATAGGTTAGTATATTAGTCTATTCTAAGGTTAGGAATAGTTAGTAGAGAGCTTAAGGTAATAGTTTTGAGGGTGGCTTTTATCAATCACTCAAGTGCAAGGCTTAGATCAGTGCTTTTAGGGTAAATGGAGCCTCTTTTAGTAGAGGAAAATCTTGAAGGAACAAATTGATAATAAGAGAGCTAGAGACAAGAAGGTTAATGATTGAAGTGTTGGTAGCCCAAGGCTTCAATCACTAGACCTTAGGGGGAAATTAGCCACTAGGAAGTAGGTAACCCTAGGCCCTAGCGGTTTTCCTCCTCCTTTAGCTCAAAGATGGAATAGATGATGGCTAGATGAAGCAAAAGTTGCTAGGGTGTTGCAATGGCAAGGCCCTTAGCAAAAAGCTTCAAGAAAATTGGTTTTCTAGCATAATCTAGTAGGTGAAGGTTGTTAAGGCAAGAACAATAACATGTGCTTTAGCCTCCTAGGGTTTTAAGCTAGCAATTTCATAATCTTAGAATAAATGCAAGATAAATACAACCATAACCATTCAATGAAGAAGAATTGCATAAAATTTACTTACATTCACCAAGAATCATCTAGCAAATAGCCTAGTTGAACACTTCCACCAAGAAAAATGCTAAAATACTCCAAAAATAGCCTCCTTCAAGAAGTGTGCACCAAATTTCAGCCAAGTAACCCTAATTAGGGTGCAAATTTCAGACCTCACTTAAGTGTGAGTGAAAGATGATGAAATAATACAAGGGAAAATCCCTTATTTATACAGTTACAATTACTAGAATTAGGTCAAAAAGGCCGACATGGCCAGTTTACATGTAATATCTAGTTTTTACATAAAAATGACAATTTAAACCCTAAATCAAGTAGAATAGGTGACGTCATGCTCCTTTAGGGTGACGTTAGGCCTTCAGGAGAAAAGCATTAGGCCTCTCAACGCTTCTGGATCAAGCCACATGTGCCACCTGGCACATAACTGCCTCCAAAGTGTCCATCAAACGCTGGTGACGTCAAGGGTCACAAAGGTGACGTCATGGGCCTTTCAAGGCCAACATCTTAGTAGGAGGGCAAGACCCCCCTGGGTGCAGGCCTGCGAGGTTGTCTTTGGTGGAACGTCCTCCTCTCTCTCTGGTGCAAGCCTCTGTCCTGTCTTTGCCCCTGACTAGGGTCTCATCATCCATCTGGTGGGATTTTAGCCCTATGGAGGTCCGAACAAATCATCTCCCCATGTGTACATGTCTATCGGGTGTGGCCCTGCAACAACAAGAAGTATGCTGTCCATGGGCTTTAGCAATGTCAATCACATCTAATAATCAAGTTATTTAGACATGTGCATAAAATCCCCTTTCCCATACAAGTGCTCAAAGACGTTATGCAATTCTACAAGCCAGGTTTGGAAAGGACGTTAGGAGGTCCTATTGGGCTAATTCTCATTGGACGTGGGATGTTTCCAGGTGAAGAAAAATCCAGGCCATGTAAGTGGATGAGGTGGTGAGGGATGTTTGAGCAATGGGTGTAGTGATGACAGGGGAATGTATGGCTTACCTGTGGGTGCCTTTGAAGAGGGTGAGTTGCACCTTGTCATGGATGCAAATGTTTCCAAGCCCATTCAGTGCCTTTTATATTTTTATCTTATTGCTTTTTCTTTCAAGAGACTAGTTAGGGGACACTGCCCTAGCGTGGTGACTGTTATCCACCAGGTTGCACAAGCTGGATTTCCTGAAGAGCCACCAAAGAATGAGCAAGCAATGCTCATACATGCAGAATTCAGTGATTCAGCAGGCCCTGAAAAGGTCCCTTTTTCCGTATTTCCACTGTTGTAATAAGTGTTATAAGTATGAGAGAATGTAAAAGGCTATTGGCCACCCTTGATCTGGGAGTGGGCACATACTCCGGAGTGTTTTTTTACTTGTTAATTATCTTTTCTTCTTACTTTAGTGAGAGGATTAAATAATTTCCGAGTTTTTTTCACTCGAAAAAAGACATGCTCCAAAGCCGAAGTATGTGTTGACAAGCAGGTCTTGGCATGGAAAATCCAATGTCTAGAGTCAGAATGTATATAAGCTCATGCTAGAACATAGTGGCCGGGTTATTTGGAAATTACGGCTAGGTCTGATAGGTTTTTTATTGGTGACCAATGGTGACAATGTTACCTACAAGAATTTCATGGAGATGAGAAAGGTTGGCTTTCATTGATGAGACCCTTTCTCTGGCTATGCCACCAAAAGCCACTACAGCGTGGTGACCAGATGAATGGTAGTGTTATAAAGCTACATGCCCATGGACCTAAATGGTATTTCGTGATGATACCCCCCATCCTCCAACTAAGTCTTGATTTTATTATTTTATGGGTCATGTTATAGCACAATTTGTACTTTGATAGAGAAAAGGTAAAAGGAGAAATTAGGCCGAGAAGCGAGGAAAGACTAATCCTCTCATTGTCACCTCAATAAGATGTCTCTTTCTATTTAGAGTGGTAGGCCGGGGACTTTGAATGACCTAGGGTTTGAGAAGGCAATGGATAAGGAAGGCTAGGTAAGGTCCCCTCTCGGAAGTCACCACCAATCGAAGAGTCCAGATTAACGACCAATAAAGAGATAAAATACCCGAAGTGTACACAGAACAAAGCAACAGAAAACCTGTGTTATAAGTACAATTTGATGTTAGTGCTCCATAAAACCTTGAACCTTGTCAAATAAAGCATATGGCTGATATGAATGTGAAGAGTAGAAATTTATGGCCGGCAAAAATATAGATATCAACAACTTCACAATTATGACTCAATAATGCTTCAATAAGGACCAAAAATGATAACATAAACTTGGCAAATTGCTAATATTTGTCAGAGGCAAAGAGGGCAATGTAAAATCAGCTCTATCATTTTCTTTTAGATGCTCTTTAATGCTGAAAAGTATGGTTGTAGCTTAATTTAGTGGCACCAGCAGCAACAAAGTTAGTAAGTTAGGCTATTCTAGTGTTAGAACTTTAGAAGTAGTTAGTAGGTTGTTTGAAAAACAAGGTTTGAAGGTTGTTTGATCAAATTACTCAAATGAGGTCTTAGACTAGTGCTTTCTTAGGAAAATGGGGTCAGAAGTCGAGAATAATTTGAGGTAGATGATAATAGAAGTTAAATACAAGAGGCTGATAGAGTGGGTGTTACAGTGACAGGCTCCAATTATCAAACCCTAAAAGGAAACTAGCTACTAAGGTGTAAGTAACCCTAGGCCTTAGTAGTTTCCTCCTTCAACTCAGGATGAAGCAAAAGCATTGGGATGAAGAAAATGATGTAAGAGTGTTGCAATGGCAAGACCCTATCAATGTCTTCAATAGGGAAATGGCTCCTTGGCATAATCTAGTATGTAGATAGAAATTAGAACAAGGACAATAGCATGTGCTTGATTCCCTAGGGTTCAGGCTAGCAATTTCATAATATTAGCAAAAATGCTAGTAAAAGATACCATAACCATTGAAAGAAAGAAGAATTGCTGAATTTTACTTACATTCACCAAACATAATCTGGGACATCACCTAGTTGTAGACTTTCCACCAAGAGAAATGCCAAAAGCATGGTGACTTCCTTCAACAAGTGTACGAGAATTTGGGTCCATACACCCTAATTAGGGATCCAATTTCAGTCCTCACAAAAGTGTGAGTCTAAGATGATAGAAACAATGAGAGTTTTGACTCTCTATTTATATAATATCATTGACCTTTAATTAAGCTCTAAGGTCAAAAAGGTGGGCATGGCCAGGTTACATCAAAAATATTGTTTTACATTAAATGTCTGATTAAAAACCTAAATCAAGCATAAAGGGTGACATCATGCCCTTTTAGGGTGATATTAGCCCTTTAGAATTGACGATTGGAGCCCATACAGAACTAGCGTTGGCTTCCTAGAGAAAAACATTAGGCCTTCTTGGGCCTCAGGGGCTTGCCACACGTGCCACTTGGCACACAAGCGCCCTCCAAAACCTCCCAAAGCACTAGATGACATTATGGGTGACACCGGGTGATGTCATGGGCCTTCAAGGCCTACGTCATGGTGGAAAGGGCACAACCTCCCTAGGTACAGGTTTGCTCAGCTGCTTTTGGTGGATTCTTCTGCTCTTACTTGGTACAAATGCTCTGCCCTGTCATTGCCTTCTGTTGGGGTCTCAACATCCATCTGAATGGGATTTAGCCCCATGGAGGTCGAACTAATCATCTCCCATGTGTACATGTCCATTAGATTTTGCCATGGTGTGGACACACAACATCAACAAATAAAACCTCCATGGGCTCATAATTACAGGAATCATAATCAATCACATCTAATCATCAAATTTAGCTAAACATGTGCATAATGTGTAGAAAATTCAGGTCTTATCATCTTGTCTTCTTGTTCTGTCTTTGACCAAAGGAAGGTTCTAAGTTTCACTGTCTTCTTGTTGGTTACTACAACGTTTTATAACAACCAGCGAGTTTGAATACTCAGCTGATTTATTACGGATTATGTTCTCAATTTGGGTGCTCTAGCGTATCGTTTTGTCATAAAAATTGGTACATGCAACTCAAATAAACATAACACACCTAATCATCGTTTGACTGATTATGAACATATCTAAGAACCAATATCATGCATTTGTAGACACAAAATTTTTGGTCAACATGATACGGACAAAACCCTCGGAAAACTAGTTTGAGATCTATGTGTATATATGAAGAAAGCAAATGAAGGGTTACGGTAAACACAATACAAGATGGGGCGATACAATAGCAACTCCAGCAGAGAAGATATACAATCTTAAATCCACCGAGAATGTGAGAATGGTGCACCCCTCATTACAATGCAGGAACGAATGCGCTCCAACTGCCAACTGTGAGATTAGATCTAGAAACCCCTCCACGGGAATGAAGCTCCGGTAGATGTCCTCACTCTGCAACAGACCTCACTGAAATCTGATGGCAAGAAATCCCACCAGGTAGAATCATCACACGCCAGAAGCTAATCGCGACCCTCACGAGTAAGAATAGCTCCGATAAATAAATGAAGCTAGTTGCTCCAAGCCTCCCACAAGGGATGCTAGCAGCGTCCCTCACAAATCCTCATGCAAATGATCTCATCTCCATAGCTCAAGTGCTCCTCTCACAACAAACAAAACTCTCCATGAAGAATGCACCCTCAGACCCTTTGCGCCCTCTTAGACCAAGGTGAAACCTAGGGAAATGGATGGTGGGAATATCATATCGATGGTTGAGATCTCCTCATGCATCCCTAAATCATAAACCACTTTTTGGGTTAAGTTTCCTAAGTCTACTTATGTCTCCAAATTCACCCTTTGTGAATTAATAATCTTATGCAGTGACCAAATTCACTTTAACCAAGTCAAAGTGAAAATAGACAAAAGTACTAGGGACAAAGTGTCATGTCCTTCCCTCATGTGCTAAGAAGGTCAAAAGCACATGGGAAACCTCTCCTAAAGGTACAAAATCTCAACACTCCCTCTTCTGGGAAGGTGTTCCTCACCAAGCCCATCTTGTCTCTGAAAGACATGCTTGCCAGAGTGGTAGGAACTTGGTGAGAATATCTGCTACCAATCATCTGTAGATATATACTGCACCTAAACTGCCCCTCTCGAACCGGTCCGCAGAATGAAGTGGTGCGATCTCAATATGCTTCGTAGGTCATGAAACAACTGGATTTTCGAGAGAGTTTATCAGCTCACGATTATCCTGAGTGAATGGCCGGTCGGGAACATCTCGACCAAATAAAACCAACCCGGCATCTTCGCGACCAAATGGCCTCACAAGCGGCTGACCCGGCTGCCGTACTTGCCTGGTAGAACTCAAAGCAAAGCCCGACTTACGCTTCCGTGAAACCGACAAGTCGACCCCAAGCCGAGCGGCACCGGTGCTTTCTGTCGGCTGACGCATCACCTTGATCGGTTGTGTAGCCAATAGTGACTCCATCTCCGACATAGTCTAGGCAAAGTCCTTTGTCGGCCGACATATCTCGAGATGTGTTTTGCCCCAACAATGTGAACTTGCTCCTCGGCTCCAACCATGTATTGGTGAGTGTGTTCGTAACCAAAGCTATATATCAGTCAGTGTTAACCCAGGATACATAAAGTGAAGCAGATCCAGCGCATGTATGTGGCATCCATAGCCCGTATCACGAAACGCTAAGCTTCTTCGGTTAGTGATAAATTAGTGAACATAGATGCGATCCTCCATCACAATGTCGCTTTCGAGAATATACGCTACATGCGCTTCCCACGAAATATGTGACCCTCCTCGTACCATACCTCCATACCCAGAAAGCAGTGCATAAATCCAATATCACTAATCTCAAACCACGATGCAAGTCCGACTTGCACTCGGCGATGAATCTCGACTCGATAATGAATATATCATCCACATACAAAATGAGATTGGCGTGTCCTCACCTCTAATGATGAAATATAGGTTGGGATGCGACGCTCGCTCTTCTTGAAGCCATCACGGAAACAAATGAGTATCAATCGGTGAATACCCGAGCTTGGGGCTTGCCCAGACCATATAGTGCATTCCTCAGAAGACACACATTAGTCTCTCTGTCACTCACCTCAAAACCACATTAGGCGCTCTGGGGGTACACCTCTTCCTCCTCAATAAAGCCATTGGAAATCACGGTTTTCACATCCATGCGATGAATGCTCCAACCAACTCTGTTGCTATGGAAATGATAGTCCTTGTTATCCTGCGGACACGTGAAGGTCCAAGAGCTTGAATCGGGGCTTAGAGCGATAACCGGGGCTTCCTGCTGTCACCTCGATGGGGAGCTCTTTTCTATTTAGGAGGGCAAGTCTGAGGGAGGCGTCCCTAAGGCAAGCTGGATTAAAGGAAGGCTAAAGAATAAAGCCAAGTCAAGCCCTTCCACCAGTTAACATGAGGATAGTCAAGGGGAGATAAAACCCGCGATGATGCACGTTTAGCGAGACAAAACAAAGAGAACTAGAGAATGTGCTTGCGGTGGGTTAGTATTTCATGAAATCAATGACTATCTTACAGCAAATGCATGAGCAATGGATTAATGCTATTATTGGCGAAGTCAATGATGGCTAAACAAAACAAAGACTTATATCGCTTCTCCAATAAAACGCACAAAAGACAAATCAGCATTCAATGTTCACAATTAAACGTATCATATCAATAATGCATTAATTATGTCAAATCGACTCACATATATCAAGAAGGATTGTTGCGTCATATATATTATTGCTACAATGAATGGCGTCCAAACTTTATCAATGAGTCCAATTTGAATGGAAAAGAGCACAGCGTTTTACAAATAACTCTACAAATCGCGACTAATAGCTTTCGATACCAATCAAGAAGAATGATAAAGTCAAAGCGTTAAAGGTCTAAGCAATGATTTAACAAGTATGGCGTCGAGCACGAAACCCCTTTCACAGATTGCTGCCCAAGAAGAGATAGTCAAAAAGATAAGACCACTGATGATGCACCTGTTTGCGAGACAAAACAAAGAGAACTAGAACGTGCTTGCAGTGGGTTAGTACTTCATAAGCATTCAAGACTATCCTTTAATAAATATATGAGCAATGGATTAATGCTATTATTGACGAAATCAATGATGGCTAAACAAAGCAAAGACTTGTATCACTTCTCCAATAAAGCATAAAAGACAAATCAGCATTCAATGTTCACAATTAAGCTTTGTATCATATCAATAATGCATTAATAATGTCAAATCAGCTCACATGTATCAAGTTGCTGCGTCATATATATTATTGCTACAATGAAGATGACGTCAAGCTTTATCAATGAGTCAAATTGAATGGAAGAGAGCACAACGTTTTACCAAATAACCTCACAAATGCAACTAATAGCTCAATACCAATCAAAGAAGAATGATAAAGTCAAAACGTTAAGGTCCAAGCAATAGATTTAACAAGTATGACGTCTAGCACAAAATTAGGTCAAGATTTATGACAATGAGTGAAACGTTTTATCAAATCAGCCAACACAAGCACATAACAACTCAATGTCAATCAATAAGGCTGCCAAATGTCACAACGT
>SNQJ01S0023485.1:43105-61423 GCA_010110895.2 Picea sitchensis | reverse complement strand
AAAGTATCTCATTAAATGGATGAAACTACCGACTGAAGATTCCACTTGGGAAGATGAGTATTTTATAGAGAAGCATCCAGAGTTACTCAAGTGTTGAAGACAACACTTGTCTCAAGGGGAGGGGCATGTTAAGCCCTAATATTGGCTCATTACCCCTTAATTGGGGCATATTATATTAGTATTGTTATTTTATTTATGTTAGCTTTAGGCCATTAGTTGTAATTGTACCTCCTAGTCTCCTATATATATACCAAGGAGAAATTTTCATTTTGAATCATCTTGTACTTGAACATTTAAGTGGGGTAAAAGGAGGTTTCCCCCTCGAAGAGGCTTATTATCTGAAATTATCTCTTTCTCAAGGCGTTGAGTACTTTTTCTGAGGATTTTCTATGCTATATTGATATTTGGTTCTTAACACACACACACACACACACATATTATTCAAGAGTCACGAGGATGTTTACAAGTTTTTATATGGGATGATTTGAATGAGGGTTATGTTGATGTTTAATTGGATGTTTGATGGCATTAATTTATATCTATTTCAAAGGAATAACAAGTACAAAATTGTTTTAAAATTAAAAGAGATAGGGCGTCCCCACCTATTAGTTAGTATTTATTTTATCATTATCATTATATATTATTATCATTTTATACGTTGTCCCTATTCACTAGGATTATTTAATGACTTAACCAAAGGTAGTTGAACTTCTCAAACTTCTTTTGAAAGGAATAAAAGAAGATTTCAAAGGACAAGAAAAAGGAGAGAGTGATAGAGATAACACCTCTGATAATGTTTTCTCTTGCTTCTTAAGTGTGATTACTTTACTATTTCATTCATTTATGAAATACGTAAGTGCTAAGGACTTCTTGTTGATAAAAATATCCTACTGAAGGTAGAAATAAAGAGAGCCAAGAAGTATTGATTTGTTGATATAATTCACAAGGTTGATCACCTGTCTCTGATAATCTGTGGATTTTTATTATATTTTTGGATTAGTTTTCAGTACTGATTGAGGATTTTTTACAGAGTCAGGTAGTGGCATTTGTGGCCTGTCATTTTAGCTTTTCTTTTGTCTTGGTTTCACTTAATGATACTAGTGGTCTTTGTATGATGTAATATACCATATTCAACTACTAAGTCTCATTTTGGTCCTAACCTTTTGGGTATAAAGAATATTGTTGGTTTTATTTCAGACTTGAATAAATAAAATCTTTGGATGGTTTAGAAGTTTCATTTCAATTTTTATGTGTAATATTTTATCGTATTTTTATTTCTAAAGTTGTTCAAAAAATATTCAAAATGTTTTTTGTTATGAATATATTTTTTTTCTTGACATACTTCAACTATAAAAGATAACATTAATTCCAAGGACATATTTATTGAGAATTGATTGAATTTTTTGAAAAGGGCTATAAACATCTAGTGATAATATCGACTATTTTTCGTTAGCCAAGCATAATTCGAAAATGTTGGTTTTAGGATAAGGCCACTCCTTTTCATCGATATTTATTTGGCGACCATACCAGATAAATCTTCAATATTTCTCTAGTATGTGTGTCTCATTATTGTAAATTTTTTTTTTTAACCATCTTTGTTTTTTCTTATTATTTCTTGTTTTCATGACCTTACCTATTATACGTCAACCTAACATCAATGATGGTTTAGGTGGTCAAACCAACATTTATTTAACTTTATTTAATATAATTTGGAAACATCCCGCTCATGAACTAAACTTCCTCAATCTTGGGAGGTTATTTCTCAAGATATTAAAATTAGAGAACAGTGGGAGGCCCAACAAAGGCTGGCTAGAAATCATCCTCCTCATTAAGAATTTTTTCTTATGTCCTCTGTTTCTCAATTTTCTTGAAGAAAAAGAGGTTTGTATCCATAAATTAATCCTATCTTTGATATAGGAAGAATAAATGTTTTCCTCGGAACCATACAAGGAAAACAACATAGATCCTTGTCTTATTCTTCTAGGTATTCAATATAAATTATCCCTATCACTTTCAAAATGACATCTTCTGGTTCTTCTTCTAGTACTGGTCAATCTTATTCTTCACAATCCTCTCCTTCTTCCTTAATCATAAGTATTTCCATTCATCATATTCTTGTTCAATCTACCAGCAATCCTGCCAAAGTAATCAAGAAATTGGGTTAATTCCAGTTTGAGGAAGATGCCACAACTACACCATGGAATGTGTCCTCACCTCTAGATATTTCTCCAGCTACTAATACCCTTCCCAAATTCAAAGATCATTTGCCAAAAATTTCAGGAAATAACACCATTTCAACTAAAGAACATCTTAGCGCATTTTCTAACGCATGTCACAATAAATGAGCAAATGATAATGATACCTTCATGTGATTACTCGTTGATTCTCTAGAAGGGAAATATTTTTGATTTGGGATGAATTATTTTACTGGTTTAAATCAACATATGGGAAACCCAAGAATCCAACAGATTTTTTAAAGCATTATAATAACATTAATTTTACAAATGGTGAAACCATTAAATATTTCAATCTTAGATTCACCAAATTGTACAATAAAATCCCAGAATTGGTGTGTCCTCATAATCAAGTTGCTTTCATTCAGTACTATAATTTCTTACCCTCTTCTTCTCATCATAGGTTAGAAGATAAAAATGTGACAAGCCTAGGGTCTGCACTCCAAACTTGTTTGGAGTATGAATAAAAAATGGGAAGAACATGTCTTCCCAAGGGATATTTTGTTAAGTTCACTGAAATGTCGACTATTATGAAACTAGTTTAATATATGAGAAATCATATGATTTCTTTTGAAAGGAAAGGGATCACTACCAATTCAATCCATGTTGAATCCTCTTCTAAAGTTGTTTTGAGAAATCAACCTAATAATTATTTACCATATAATCAAACAAAGGTTATTCTATCTAGATCTTGGTGTAACTTTTGTGATGACAATCATAACGAGAACACTGTGAAGTTAAGAAAAAAGAACAATAAATAATGTTTGGCAAAAACAAATTAAGAAAGTGTTGATTTCTTAGATTTCATTCCTGAAGAAGATGTAATGTTAGTAAACACTCAAATTAAATCTTATACAAACAAGGGAAAGGGTGGAAATCCTAAAACAACATTTTCTTCTATCTGTTCTTCTCTGAGTACAAATCCTCAGGTTGATAGAGTAGCACCAAGATTATTATGGAAGAACTTGGCCTCTCTTGTACAATGAAAATGAGAGAATAATGTTGTCCTATAATAATCAACAACAATATATGATCAGTGAGATTAAATATGTGACTTTAGTCCTTTGCGCCCATCTAGAGATCATGACCACTTTAAATATACAAGTCATTGACATGCCCATTAGAAATTATTCAATCATTTTGGGTAGATACTAACAGGATTTAACATGTGGTTACTTATCTTTAGATGGCTCTCATTTTTCTATTCCCAGAAATGGGAAGAATATGATTTTGTTAAGGGAAGTGCAAATCTCACCATACATCGAAAAATTTCCTCAATCGAATGTAAACTTTATTAAGGAAGATATGGGTGTCTATTAGATTTTCAGCGATGAAGAGGAAATTTCTCTCAAACAACCCTATGATTATGAAGACGGTATGTGACATATTCACTTTGATGGTGCATGTTCAAATGAAGGTAATGGGGCATAATTGTTTTATATTCACCTGTAGGTAAAATTCATAATTTTTCCTATCGCCTTGAATTTTCCTGCACAAGCAACGTAATTGAGTTTGAAGCCTTACTATTAGGTATTGAAAATGCTTATAATTTATACTGTGGTTATATTACTGTTTTTGGAGACTTAGAACTTGTTGTCAATCTTTTCAGAAAAAATTATACTCCTACTAACAATTTACTAAAGAGATAGACCCAATCTATTTGGGCATTGATCCAAAATCTATTATATTTTAACATCACTCATATTAAAAGGGAGTTGAATTCTATCAATGATATGCTAGTTATTTTTGTAGCTTGTCCTATAAGATAGTTACTTCCTCAAAGACCTGATTGTAAATTCTTGTCCTTATATAGACCTCATCTTCCTAACAATGTGGAATCTTGACAAGTCTTTCCCGATGATGAAATCATCTATTCTTTATTACAAAATGAGCTCTATTTAAACCTAAGGAAATAATTTCTCTTTAAGACAATAAATTTCCTAAAGGATTGACTCCTCTCGAGAAATCATTTTCAACAAGTGATGTTGGTAGCCATGATGATAAGAAACAAGAGGAGTCAAAATGAAAAATAGGGGATTTAATTCCCTTGAACATTGGAACTCCTGAATAATCAAAATTTTCAAAAATTGGAGCACAATGTTTCAAAGAAGAAAAATATAAATTCATGGATTTATTCCATGAGTTTAAGGATGTTTTTTCCTGGTCCTATGAGAATCTTCATGGTTTCAATACTAGTATTATAAAACATGTTTTTCCAATTGAGGAAGAAGAAAAACCAGCTAGACAGAAATAGAGACCTATTAATCTTGTGCTTGAAGCTACCATCAGAAAGGAAGTGGAAAAATTGTTGAATGCACATATTATATTCCAAGTCAAATATTTAGAATGGGTATCCAATCTTGTTCTTGTAAGAAAGAAAAATGGAGAAATTAGAATGTGTGTGGATTTCTGTACACTAAACAAAGCTAGTGTTAAAGATAATTTCCCCCTCCCTAATATGGAATTGATTTTATAACAAGTTGCTGGATCTCAAATGATGTCCTTACTCGATGGTTTTTTAGGTTATAATCAAATAAGTGTTAAGAGGTATGATAAATACAAAACCATATTTATTACTTGCTGTGACACTTTTTGCTTACGAACATATTCCTTTTGGTTTATCTAATGCAGGTGCCACTTTCCAAAGAGCTATGCACATAGCTTTTGATGATCTCATCAGTAATATTATTTAATTATATCTCGATGATTTTTATTTTTTTTCAAAAACCCGATCATAACACTTTGATCATCTTAGGAAAGTATTTTTACGATGTAGAGAATTTGGTATGTCTTTAAATCCTAAAAATTTCATTTTTGGTGTTACTCAAGGTAAGCTCCTTGGTCACATTGTCTTAAATTATGGAATTAGAATAGATCCTGAAAGAGTTACCACAATCTTAAATATTTCAGCACCTACATCTAAAAACACAATCCAATATTTCATGGGTATAATAGGTTTTGTTAGAAGATTTGTTCCTAATTTCACTGTGATGGTTAAACTTATTCATAACATGATGAAAGAGGATCAATCTTTCTCTTGGACATAATATTTCAAAAAGGATTTTGTAGGAGTTAAAAAGGAAACCAGTTCAACTCCGGTCTTGGTGAAGCCATACTTTAATAAATAATTTATCATTTATATAGAATCAACAAAAGAACCAATTTCTATTGTCCTTCTACAAAAAAGATGAGCAAAATAATGAGCAACATGTAGCCTACATGAGTTAGAGCTTATATGATGATGAAATAAAGTATTATTATATTGAAAAATATTCTTACGCTCTCATTAAAGCTATAGATAAATTTCACTACTTCATCCTTGGCAAGAACACACAGGTAAAAGTCTCTTTACGTGCTCTCAAGTTTTTTGCTTTCACAAACTCATCTTTCAGGAAAACTTGCACATTCCCTTGCAAATATTCAAGAACATGATTTAACAATTATTACGTATAGTAATATTAAGGGATGTGACTTAGCACTTCACTTGGATCAACAACCTAAACAAAGTGATTCTTCTAAAGAAAATTAAAATGCTTTATCAACACTTTTCTTTATCAAAAATAAAAATATCGATTTTGTTGAACATCCTTGGTATAAGGACATAATTTATTACTTACAATATCAAAAGTGTCTTAATAATTTAGAATCTCATCAACGAAGAAGGTTGCATATCAAAGCCTCCAAATATATGATTTTAGGAAATTCATTATTTCAAAGATCTATTGATGGGTTGTTATTACGATGTGTTGATCATATTATAGTCCATAAAACCTTGAAACAGATACATGGATCAACAGACTCAAATTTACACATTGGTGGTCATTTTACAACAAATATTGTTTCCTTTAAAATTCTAAGAATGAGGTATTACTGGCCTTTTATTTTTCAAGATTCTTTAAATTTACAAGGGCTTGTGATAAATGTCAAAAATTCATTGGTAGGGGACAATTTTATACTATGCATATGCATCTCATTCTTCCTGATTTTCCATTTTCCAATTGGGGTTTATATTTCATTGGTCCCATAAATCCTCCATATTCTGAAGGACATGTTTTTATACTCACAACTATAGACTAATTCACTAAATGGACTGAAGTTGTATCACTTAAACATGCATAAGATGAAAAAGTAATATTTTTTTGGGAATCAAACATTTTCTCTTGTTTTGGTCTTCCTCTTGAAATTGTTTTAGATAATGCCCCAACATTTATTTCTTGTTTTGGTCTTCCTCTTGAAATTGTTTTAGATAATGCCCCAACATTTATTTCTTCGAAAATCACTCAATTTCTTAACAAATTTGGTGTGAAGCGCTTCACTTCTTCTACCTATTATCTCAAGTAAATGGAAAAGCTGAGTCAACTAATAAAAATATGATAAATGTTTTGAAAGAGTAATTAATGATAAACCCCGTTAATGGCACACACTATTTATTTATGCTCTTTGGGAAGATAAAAACACCACCAAGTCTAGCATTGTCCACACCCCTTTCCAGTTGTTATATGGACAAGAATCCATAATGCTTGTAGAATTGGAACTTACCTCACTTATATTGGCATTAGAGGATGAAGAGTTAAATTCATCAGATATTTCCCATAGAATTAATGATTTTCTTTCCCTAGAGGAACAAAGAAAGCATGCTTTAGAAAATTTAAAGAAAATGTAGCAATGCAACATCTCTCTCTTGTGAGCACATGTTATTGAATTATTCTTTGAGGACACTTGTGTGCAAGTGATCCGATTATAGTATGTGGTTATCTTTTTCGCTTATGGATTCTTATGATGATGTTGATGGATTATGATTTATGTTGTTTGATATCTGTGTATTGATAGATGTTATTGATGAGTTTCCCTTGAGTGTGCATGACACTTCGGATTGAGGATGTGTGCGGAAAAAACCAAATTAGAATTTAAGATAAGAAAGGACTAAAGCATAAAAGAATGTGTAAGCATAGAAAGGTTTCTAGAGTCTAGTTAACACTAGTCTAACTAGAGAAGAATCCTATTTTAACTCAACTGAGTTTTAGAAAAGGCGTCATTTATTTAATGGGAAATAAAGGGAATAAAGAGACAACTAGGAGTGATTCAAGAAGAGTTTTTAGGAAATGTGAGGGAAATTGAATTTTAATAAAATAAAATGTGGATTTAATTGTGCAAATTGGGGAAATGGTGACAAGTGTAAGGGGGAGATAATTATAAATTATTTTAATTAAAAAATGAAGTAATTGTGCAAGTGGGGATGAGTTATGGGAAAATTCTATAAAACAAATGGATGAGATGAGAAATGGATCACACTAGTTATGAGTAAAGTTATGCTGCAAAATTTTTGATTGGTTTGGTTTTACTTGTGAGAGTTGGGATACCCAGCTTGAGAGAGAGAGTGGTGACTCTACCTTGCGAGGCGAGGCGAGATGGGAGATAGAGGATTTCTGGTTGTGTGTGTGGATGGCTCCTTTACGAATCGCGGGATAAGGGGGAATAAGAGTACCCCTAGCGTTAGTTGAGAGGTACCGGTGAACTCTCAATGATTGAGAAGCAGAAGATCGAACAAAACGCCTTAGCGGAAGAGATTCTTGCCTATGTAGTCGTCGACTACAATATTCCTATTGAAGATTTTAATTGTAGTAAGATTTAAATTTATACATGTACTTTTATGGTATTCGATTGAAGATTTTATTTACAATGAGATTCAAATTTGTTATGTATTTCTATGGTATTCTGCTGAAAATTTCAATTGCAATATGATTCCCATTTGTACAAGTATTGTTGGGGTAATTCTATTTAAGATTTTAATTTATAATGAAATATAAATTGATTATGTAGTCGCGGTGATACTGTAAATTGGTGTCGAGTTTTGAGATGTTATGGGTGATTGAGAGTGTGGGTAGGAATTTTCTCGCCTGGATACCCTTCAGTTTTCGTTTAAAGTATAAATTCCTTCGTTGCCTCCCTTGTACAGTTTAAGAGACTCCATATTGACTTTATTGACTCTGTTGCCTCCCCTTTCAGTCCCAACGCCTCACAAGGAGATAATGGTTAGAATTTCTGAAACCTTGATCGTTTGGACGACGTGCAACCTTGGCATTTCTTAATTTAAATTATTAGAGGAAGCTGCAAGTCCTAGGTATTGAATCCCTTGCTCAGTCGCTGTCTCTGAGGAATGTAATTCCATTTTCTTTTTGGCGTTTTTGCAATCCAAATTACCCTTGTCTCTCTTAAACTGTAGTCTGCGTTGGGTGGATCTCACTCAATGTTTTCTTTTTTCCTGACGTTTTTGCAATCCGAAATTCCACTGTCTCTCTTAAAACACGGTCTGCATTGGGTGGATCTCACTCATCTTTTTCTTTTGCCCAGAAATACACCCAACTCCTCTGTGTTTCCTTCAAGATTTTTTCACAGCGTTTTCTGTAAGATGGCTCTGTGTTTTCTATGAGATAGGATCTGTATTGAACACAACAATGCACCCAGCTCCTCTATGTTTCCTATAATATTTTTTCTTTGTGTTTTCTGTCAGATGGATCTGCGTTTTCTATGAGATAGGATCTGCGTTGAAGACAACAATGCACCCATCTCCTCTGCGTTTTTTAAGACTTTGCTCTGTGATTTTGATAAAAGAATTTGCCTTGCGTTTGAGCCATGCCTTCGCTATCATGGGGGAGAATCCATAAATTTGAAAATATGGATAAACTCACCCTTAATACATAACTTACAACAATTTACTCTTTTATAATCTATAAAAGGATGTAACTAGTGTAAGGACTTTGGGAAGGTCCACCAACATTTACTTTCCAAAATCTTATTTCTCACATTTGAGTATTATACTCGTTTCAAGATTAGTGGATCGTAACTTCAACAACAAATAACTCCAAGAACAATAAATTTAAATGGTTCAAGAGATGCTAGAAGGTCAACCTAACATCTTTCCTTGCTATCCTCTTTTTCTACTTTTGATTTATGAACAATACTTTTTCAACCTTGGAACTAACCATTTCAGATACAAAAAAAAAATCTCCCATGGTTACTAATAAAAATTAATTATACCATCTAATTAAACATTATTGAGTAATTGGTTAAGCAATCTTTCCTCAATGCTCATGAGGATCTCATACAAGTTTTTGACATAATTATTTCATCGTGTTGAAGATCTTACACTTTATGCTCTTGGTTTTTCAAAAGACACCTTTTTGCATCTTAAATTTTTATATTACTTATAATATTTTTGCTAAATTGTATTTAGCTTGATGTCTTATTTGTTATGGACCTTCGTTATTTATTTAATCCTTATTAGTTTCTAAAATATCTTTGTTAAATTGTATTTAGCTTGATGTCTTATTTGTTATGGACCTTCGTTATTTATTTAATCTTTATTAGTTTCTAAAAAAAAAAAAATCCATGCATTGAACCTTTGAGAACATGTATTTTGGACCCAACCACTTTTTCCCTTTGTCAAGTATATTACCTCGGGTTAAATTAATAAACTAGTGAAATGAGATAATCCATTAACGCAATAATATGAAATGGAAATTAAGACGCTCACAGGTTTCAACTGGTAAAAGCTCCTATGATTATCATTACCTTAGCTAAGGGCTTGTTCTTCAATTTTGTGGGCCTCCTGGATAGTTGTTCTTGAATGCTAGAATGCCTTTTCCTTTGCATAGCCCATATCCTGAACTTTTATCTTAACACAATTCAAGAAAACTTTAGAATAGAGGGGATACAGTTACTTACATACCTAGAACCCTCTTACTTGGAAGTGTGATCTAGGAAAGGTATTCAACTGAAACCTTCCCTTGTATTCAGAAATCCTTAAAGGACCTATAACTTGTCATGTGGTTTCTCTTCTCGTTGGGATCCTCGTCATGTTTTATAGGTTCTAAATGCATTGAATTTATGGATGAATGTTATTTATGGATGAACTATTGTAGGACTGGGTTTGTAGCTACTAATGGCGTTGATTATATGGATAAGTGGTATTGTAGATGAACTATATTTGGAATGATTTTAGTTGATAAATGTGTTAATCATATTAATGTATGCCAAACTTAGTTGAACCATTGGTGGAATGTTTCATAAGTGGTAATTACGTCAAATTTATTCATATGTGTCGTTTGTAGTTGGGGCATGGTGAGAATGATTCTTAGGTGGTATTTTCACCATTAACGATGTGAATGTGTGATTGTTTTAGAAATTGGTTACCTTGTTCCATGAAAATAAAGTTGATGATTACTCTTGCGCTATTGATTATGTGGATGTAGGATTGTTTTAGAATTTGTATACTTTTGTGCAATTAAATAAAGTTGATGTATGATTGGTTAAGTAATTTAGATTCTCTTGCGCAATTAATATGATGTTGATGTAAGATTGTTTAAGTAATTAGATTGCATGCACCATGAATAATTGATGTTCAATATGGATTGATTGATCTAGATGATTTTCAGTTGATTGGATTAACATGATTTAGACACCTCCTTGTTCCTCAGAATAGTCGCCAACCTTGAGACCTTAAATGGTCAAAATCAATCAGATGAATCCTGGACTTGAGCGTTGCTTATGTGTCCTGGAGGTCCTAACCATGCAGGATAGATTGGGTGGGTAGTTATTTGATATTCAATGTATGATTGATCATTATTTATATTTACTTCGGATGATTGTGATGTGTTGAACATGTGTCGTTGTTATTTATGTTTATGTGTTGAACATATGTCATTGTTATTTATGTTAATACACTACTTATGTGTTGTTTTAGTTATGATGATGTATAAAATGCGACATTGTAACAAATTTAATATCCTAATGAAAAAAAAAATGTTTACCTTTGTACATTGTTGTTCGTGTAGTAATGGAGGGACCGTTACAGGAAAGCAATTTAAAAATATTTTGATAAGAAATCTAAATCTGTCATTTTGAAGGTCGATGACAAAGTATTTCTTTGGGATGTTGCTCATGTTGAAAAGGGAAAGCACTCCAAGTTTCAGAAATTGTGGCTAGGTCCATATAAGACTTCATTTGTCATAGGTAACAACTCTTATTTGCTTAAGGACATGGAAGAGCAATTGTTCTCATTTACAACCAATGACTCACATCTAAAGCATTATTCTTAGCTAGACTAATTTGATTGATTATTTTTAATGCTTCATGTATATATTTGTTTTATAGTCTCTTGTATATACTCTTTATTTCTCGTTTAGTGTTTTTTTTTCACAACTAATTTTTCCTTATTAGTCAATTTTGACTAAATTCTATTTTTAATATTGTGTTTGCTATATTGTAAATCTATATGCTTTGTCATGTCAGCGCAAGTGCTCTGAGGGATGATTTTAGGGGCTAAATTTAGCTCATGGAATACAATTTCCATGGTTTTTCAAAAAATGAGATTAGCTATTTTAAAAAATAGTGTAAAATTCCATAGAATAAGAATTATTTTACCTTAAAATGCGCCAAAATTTTATAAAAACTATATAAAATCCTTAGAAATTTGAATATGTTTACAAAAGAAATATTGCCAATCATTTTATAGTTGGCATATGAAGGGATTAGTAATATTAGCCAAGGTTTCAACATTTTAAAATAGATTTTCATCCTTAAAATCATCCATGATTATACTGATCCTGCAAAATCTATAAGACTAGAAAGAGACATATGATCTTCTTGGGTTCATAATACAACTTATGTAGCAATTTCCAAACCTACAAATTTTTTCCTAATTCATGAAGTGATAGTTATTCCTACTTCTTCTTTCCTATTCTCCCTCTATCTTGTTTTTTATGCACAGAGTATATCAAGAAAAGTTAGCAGTTCTATAAATTTTTAAACAAGAAAAACAAAATATTTTTAGTTCTATCAATTAATTGTCTATCCTCTAAATTAAGCTAGAGGACGACTCATAAAATCACCAACTAAGCCACCAAGATTGCAAATGAATGCAAGGAACTATTTTAAAAATTTGTATTATCTACTATTATACTTAACTATACGTGGGACCCCCTAGTTAAATAAAATAAATTGACCATGTAATTATTTTAAATGATGATCATTTTCAGTCTTCTTCAATCTTCTTGATACATTTTGCTCCATAAGTGATGTTTGAAAAGGTATAAGTCTCTTCCTTGGTTATAATCAACAAATGATTTGACGTCCATGACACATTACATTCATGCAAAAAAAATGGTTTTATTGTTGTATTGAAGGGTTGGTATATATTGAATTTCTTATGGCATATATAAGTCTATTGCAAGGGATATGGTGATTGTTACTTTTAAAAAAAGGTTGTTGATCACAATGACTAAACATGAATTGCTATCTGAAAATCACAATACGACCTTACATATGGTATGCTAAGTTTTGATCTTTCATATATATTATGTTTTGATATATATGTTAAGGGTGATATGATAAAAGGTCGGGTCTTCTGTTCAACATGACGCATGTGGCATATTATAAGTATTTCATATTTATTTC
Organism: Picea sitchensis; assembly: GCA_010110895.2. NCBI lineage: Eukaryota > Viridiplantae > Streptophyta > Pinopsida > Pinales > Pinaceae > Picea > Picea sitchensis. The sequence continues at coordinate 48,734 of SNQJ01S0023485.1, read as the reverse complement.
ATATGGCATGTCAGTGTCAATAGAATATTTCTTTAAACAATTATGGTGACAAATACATATCATCACATCATCGGGTTTGTTATGAATGAGGGTTAATTCTAAACAATTTTGGGTTGGTCATCATTCCTTAAGCTTTTAAAACCTTGCCGATTTGGATAAGAAGCACATGAATTGGCATGGTAAGTTGTTCTATTATTGGTTGAGGTTGATTGGTGGAAACATGACCCGGAAAGGGAGTTAATGTTGAGGCGATGTAAGGTATCATGTATTGAATGCATAGACAAGGGATTTTAGTTGGGGCTACCACCTTGAGAATTCTAGCATTTTCATTATGTTAGTTTGGGATTTATCTTTGAAGAGATTATTATGTTCAACTATGGTTGTTTCATAATCAAAACTCATCTTTCAAAGGAAAAATAAGCAACCTAGTGAAGGTATGTTGTTGAATGTATATCAATGTATTGATAATTTATAAGGGGCTATGTTGATTTTGAATGGGCATGTTGCTTTGATTGTGATTTCATTCACATTTATATCATCTAGGGATGAAATTTTGGTTCACCTTCTTTTTGTTGTTTCTCTAAGCTCATGTCCATCATTTTTTTGTAAGGTCTTTCAAGAAGCTCTTATTCCAATCTGAGTTGTGCTTAAATGGAAAGGTATATTTTATGAGTGAACATGGGTATTCAACTCGGGATGATGATAAAATAGCACGGGTATTTGTATTTTGTTTCAAAAATAAAGAGGCCACTCGATCTTTCCTTCATTATGAGTTTCATTTGATCCTCCTACTCTCTTTGTGTATAATGCTCAGCTTGAGCGAAGCTTATGTCATTTGCTTTCGACAAACCAAGGTTATGGGTTTCCATATATTTTGTTGGGATTACTGCATTTATTTCTCTTAATTTTGTCTTGGTACTATGATACAAAGGGACATGTTTGATTTGGTTTCAAACCCAAGCATTTAAAAGTTATCTTATTGTTCTTCTTTGTTGTTTTTAGAAGTAAAGTCTGTTATTGCTAAGCCCTAGGGTTTCACATTCCTTCATATAAAAGACTATATTTTATAGCTTGAAAAGAGAATTCTAGTAACAATGTATTCTTTAAATACGATGATAATTTGTTTGTGACTATGATGAAAACATGAATATGTTAGTTCGATTCTTGGAAATTCGAGATACAACCAGTTTCAATATGCATCGATCAATTTTGGATGTGGTGGTTATTTTATTGGAATTAATGTTTGATGTGTTGGCAACTTGAAATAACAAACATGTTGAATTCCTTCTTCATCCCTATTAAATTTTTTTTACACAAAAAGTTATTGAAATTGTTTACATCATTTTTGCAAATGAAGTTTTTCATTATCAAAGCCTGACTTTAACAAGAAGTTGCATAGTATGATGATAGTTTGGTTTTAAGGAACTGTATTGAATAGTCTACAGGAAATTTAAAAGAAACATATTGATTGTCTCATTTTTAATAAGAATGAGTGATATAATTTATTTTCATTTATTGATTATTACTATTGGCAAAAATGGTTTCGATTGAGTTTGGCATATGTTTGGCCGGTAGTTATCGTTTATCATATGAATTGATATTAAATGGAATAGAGATTTATTTAGGATTAGAATGTTTTATTTCATTACACAAGATCGATTTCCTCATGTTGTCACTTTCCATAAGTAATTTACCCATACCCATATTCATATATCATTTCAAATGTTCATTTATCTTTCCCCGTGTGTTATGAAATTAAATATTTCTTGAATTAATGATGTTGATACTGGAAATAAGAGAATGTTATGATTGGGGACATATACATGGTTATGATCAAAATTTTAAGAATGTTATGATTGGGGACATATACATGGTTATGATCAAAATTTTAAGAACTATAATGTAGACTAATTATACTTGCTAAATTGAATTTATATTATTCAGGGCCAACTCCTCCATATTTTCACTTTCCATAAGTTATTCCCAGCTCCCAATTCCATATTCATTTTATTTTCATAAGTTTTTCCCCTTGATGAATGGTATATTTTTGACAATACAAGATTCTCAAAAGGTGAATACAGAATGATAGAGAAATTATAAAGGGATTTTTTTGACTTTATGTATGTTTGATGACAAATTATTTTGAACACGTTCCATCATCTTTCCTTACCATTACGTCATTTTTATTACGTCATTTTTCGCACATTACAATCCCATCATATTCCCAAATACATTGTCTCTCCCATGTTCTTAAATAATAATTACTTATGTGATATTGAAGAATTGAAAGGAAGAAATGATATCTTGATTGAACTTTCCATTTGTATCTCCTTGATTGCTTGCATGTTGTTTTTTGCCAACTGAGTTTTTTTTAAGTTATATTAATCAAATGGTATTTGTTTCTTATTATATATTTTATACATGATCTAACTCTGTTTTATACTTATAGATGAGTTTCTCCAGTAGAGGAAGTGGTGGAAGAGGAAATCGGGGAAGATGGAGGAGGCCTAATGATTTTTGGGGAAATAAAATATTTTGATTCTCAATCCATTTCGATGTTGACTATGAGGATTTAAACCAGCTCCTACTAATTGGTTTCTTGAACTTAACAAGAAAATGGGTCTTCCAACCTCATCCTCCATCTATAAAACCATCCCCTCAACCTCATCCAAATATTTATGGTATTCCTGTTTCACCACATGTTTCTCTACATCCTGAAATCCCAGTCAATAATGGTTGGGGGGATGTTTTTAACCCTCTTCAAAACAAGATCCAAGGATGATCTACAAATTCATTTCCCTTACCTCCACCTCCTCTAAAGTGCTCTTCCCTACATATTACATCTGAAGCTTCTCATGCCCATTCCACTCAACCTTTAAAGAAGCTTAAATATAAGATTCCATAACCCAAGTCTAGCAAAGGAAAACGACATGCCCAGTCTCTCAATTCCGACTAGTCAATAACCTCTTCACACTAAGTCACTTCTCATGCCAAACATAAAAAAACGAAAGTAAACATATTTTCTTTGAGGAAATGCATCCAGAAACATCAACAACAAGAGTTAAAGCACTAGTTGATGAAGGTTTGGAAATCATAAATCCAAAGGAAAGTAAACAGAGACAAGTTGCCTCACATAAAAAGTATGAATTTTGATTTTATATTGTTATTATGATGTTTTTACTGATGAGGACAATTCTAGATGTTTTGGGGACATTAATATGTTTTGGACACACTGATTATTCATCATTTATGGTTATTTTCAGAGTAGTATTATTTTTGGAACATGTTAATTACTCAACATTTTGGGCATATTTATTTTAAGAGTAGCTGATGATATATTCATTTTTACATATTATGACATTTTTTTACTGAGATGTAATCTGATATATATATATAAAAAAAAAAATTGTCATAATATGTAATATATTGTTCGAGAGTCACAAGGATGTTTACAAGTATTTCTATGGGATGATTGGAATGAGGGTTATGTTGATGTTTAATTGGATGTTTGATGACATTAATTTATATCTATTTCAAAGGAAGAACAAGGAGAAAACTGTTTAAAAATTAAAAGAGAAATTATGAGGTCCCCACCTATTAGTTAGTATTTATTTTATCCTTATCATTAGATATTATTATTATTTTATAATTTGTCCTTATTAACTAAAATTATTTAATGACTTAACCAAAGCTCGTTTAACTTCTCAAACTACTTTTGAAAGGAATAAAATAAGATTTCAAGGGATAATCAAAATGAGAGAGTGATAGTGAGAACAATTGTGATAAGGTCTACTCTTGCTTCATAAGTGAAATTACTTTAATATTTCATTCATCTCTAAAATACATAAGTGCTAAGGACTTCTTGTTGATAGAAGCATCCTACTAAAGGTGGAAATAAGGAGAGCCAAGAAGTATTGATTTGTTGATATACTTCACAAGGTTCATCACCTGTCTCTGATAGTTTGTGGATCTTGTAATATTTTTCGATTAGTTTTCAATACTGATTGAGGATTTTGTGAGAGTTAAGGAAGTGGCATTTGTGGCCTATCATTTCATCATTGTTTGAGTCTTGGTTTCACTTAATGATACCAATTGTCTTTGCATGATGTAATGTACCATCTTTCACTACTAAGTCTCATTTTGGTCCTTACATTTTGGGTATGAAGAATGTTGTTGGTTGTATTTCAGACTTGAATAAATAAAATCTTTTGATGGTTTTGAAGTCTCATTTGAGTTTTTCTCTGTAATATTTTATTATATTTTTATTTCTAAAACTGTTAAAAAATTATTCAAAGTATTTTATGTTATGAATATTTTCTTTCTTTCTTGACATACCTTGAATTATAAAAGACAACATTAATTCCAAGTACACATTTTTTGAGAATTAATTGAAAATTTTGAAAGAGGCTATAAACACAGGTGATAATCCTGACTATTTTTCTCTAGCCAAGCATAATTCGAAAATGTTGGTTTTAGGACAAAGCCATTCCTTTTCATCAACACATGCCATACAAAACATTTACGATAATTTGGAGGGCATAAACACCACTGTACATGTTGTATGCACCACCATATAGGCCATACACATTCCATTCAAGCAATACAATCATATATTTTGGTTGTACCTTGAGTTGAGAGTTGATATTTTTTTATTTTTAATAGAAACAATTATTTTGTATTAAAAACAGGTTGTAGTATAGGCTAAATCAGTAGAGATATACATAGATTTAAAAATGGAAGGACATCTGACTAAAAATAGAGAGTCCCTATTCTGGCCGATCAAAAATATCTACATGGGAATATAACAATTTATCCCTATTGCACGTATATATTCTTACAAATGAGTGCAATAGAAATATTACTTTACATATCATAAAAACACGAATAATGTAGTTTTAGTGTGGTTTCCACTGTAAGAATAATTTCCTAAATGACGCATATGATAAAACAGTTACGAAAACTCCCGTCTTGGTAACGGAATGGTCGAATCTCCTACTCTGATGGACAGCTGGAGAATAACCGTCTTGGGGAAAACCGATCCTCTCTCTGCCCATAAAAGAACCCTCAGTTTACCCATCTAATCGATCTGAAGGCGTATGGCAGCAGGGTAAGAGAGAGAAACTCGTTTTTCAGTCTGTGCAGAAGGTTTATGTGCGAGAGGGTTCGTTATCTCGCTGCTGGTTTCAAAGGAGGGTTTTTGTTCTACAAAGCTCGTTGTAAGAGGAATAGAAGATTCCGAAATAGCAAAATGGATCCAGGTTCGAATTTATTCCGCTGTATTAAGAAAGAATTTTAACATTGGTATCAGAGCGGGTGTGAAAAAATTTCTGAATACATATATATTTTTTCTGTCACCATAAGAAAAATCGTCAATAAAGGTGATAAAATACTTTTCTCCACCAAAAGATGGATTGTCAAAAGGCCCACAAATGTCTATATGGATAATTTCAAGAAGCTCAGTACTTCTTGTGGCACCTTTTCTGGTATGTTTTATTTGTTTTCCCTTAATACAATCTACACACATTCCAAGATCAGAAAAATCTAGGTTCAAGAGAATCCCATCTTTTACTAATCTAAGTAACCTTTCTCTGGAAATATGTCCCAGCCTTTTATGCCACAAGTATGAGGA
>SNQJ01S0023485.1:17142-37338 GCA_010110895.2 Picea sitchensis | reverse complement strand
AAAATGGATCCAGGTTCGAATTTATTCCGCTGTATTAAGAAAGAATTTTAACATCCACTATCCATTCCTACTCTTTGTCCAATGGATTCTCATTTTGGGGCTGAATTTCTTGATCCACTTCATGTGCCATGGAACCTTGTGAAGAGGAGGGGGGATGGAGATTTGAATTATTATGCACCAAAGTCTGTCAAATTTCATGGTTCTCCTACCAGAGAGAGCAAATTTTCCTGGTCTATTTTTTCACTTCTCTGAGAATGATGGTTGTTTCCTTGTCGTGTCGTTGATTCTGCTCCTCTATTTTATCTTTGAATTGAGAAATATTGCCTTTCTATGATTCCAGTTTGGACCATTATGCTCCAACAAATTCCTTAATTTCCCTGGCTTCGCAGGATAAGTCGTGGAATGGCTCTTTGTTGCATCACCACATTGCGTTCCGAGACATCCTACATGCAAGAGGAGATCTGAGACCTTCAGATAGTCGGATGAAGATCAAAATATGGTTTCCGAGGTAGAAGATCCATGAATTAGATGAGAAGTGATGCCCAACGTCCATGCTTATGATGTTTAAACCAGAGATATGATGAGGTTCGTGCACTTCCCTACCATTCCACGTAATAAAAAAACATGTGTGATGATACAACTGTTGGCTTCCGTAATTCCCACATTCCTCATATATAAAATCTCGATGTAAATTTGAGGTGGGAACAAGTGAAGGGCATGGAATGTTTCAAGCGGTACGTCTGGTGGATATGGGACAATGGTGTAGTGTCATGTATTTTGTCACTGATGTGTGCTTCCTACTTCCTATTCATGGAGTGGGAAATTGGATCACCGCCTTTAATTTGAGCCATGTGTTCCAAACCTTTTGAATGAGCCATTTGGTCTAGGTTAAGGAAGAAGGCGAGATGATAATTTAACACCATTAATTTTTATTTTCCATTTCCCAAGGGATCAAGCCTCTTTTACTAGTGCATTAGCCCCATTGTTTAGATGTTGATGAACATGATAATATTCAATATTTTGGAACTTCTCTCCTTCTTGAATGATTCTTTGATAGTTCCTTTGCAGACTAAGGTGTTATAATTTATGAGGGGTTTGGAGGTCATTAATAACCAATTCTGAGTCTCCTATTACAACAATATCATTATTCCGGTCTTTCCCTATAAGTTTTAATCCCATATAGACTCCTGGTTCCTTGGATTGATTATTGGAAGAGTATCATAGGCCCCAGGCGAATGAAATCATCTATGATCCCACAGAGTTGTAAAGCACACCCCTCGCACTTGCCGCCCCTGAGTTGAGGTTATTTAATTAATCAAAGGAAATATTAATTACTCCCTTACAGTTGAATCATTTGGGATTTAGTGGTTGGGATTTTCCTTTTCTAATCATGAGAGATATCCACATATTCATTTCTAGATGTCTCATATTGGAATGTTCATGTAGTTACAACATTGTTGGACTTAATTGTCGTCAAGGAAGCATTAGGTAATGGAGCATGATATAGTATTTACTGTTGGATCGATAACAATGGAAATTGATACATTTCATCCTTTTGTAAATTAAATAAAACAAACTCAAAGGTAATTAAATACCTAAATCCTAGTTTGAATTGGGATAAATCCATATGTGCATCCATGTTGATATCAATACATTTATTTTGGGTGTTTTAATTAACCAATAAGAGAGGTTTCTACTTTCACTAACTCATGGCTTCTTTAGTCAATGCATTTTGGCTTCATTCATGTAATTATAGTCATTGTGAAGAATACATACATATAGAGATGGAAATTACCTATACTAAATCTTGAATTTAAGTCTTACATACATTTTATAATTGCATTTGAAGGACCATTGAGATGACTTAATTGGTTATCCAGACATTGCATAGCAAGATGTCAATATTATAAGTAGAGTCACTTGAACTCGTAGATGGTTATTGTTGGCCTATGGTACCAAAGAAATAACCAATCCTTGAAACCAAGCCTAATTAGATCCTTCATTCCCATACAATGATCAAAGAATCATAGCCTCAACCTTGATCATATTGATAGATTCAATTCAATTGGATATCAGCATGCAAAGGCATTTCATAGAATATAGAGTTCTCAACAATAGAGTATTTGCAGAGTCTTGGTTTTTATTGGCTTGATTACTATTATGTTGTTCATTGGTTGATGTGTGTAGGTTACACAAGAGAGAAAGCCATACCTCTAATCCTGAAGAGTAGTTTTTCACTCCGACTTGCATCAATAACATTGTCTTAAGAGCCATTATGAAGACATAGTTCTCTACATAAGTTTGAGAATAGAGAAAAATGATTTAATTCCACAAGATATCCATGTTGATGAAGTGAGTGGGATACAAGTCCCTCATTTAGATATCACATGGTGTTGGAGCATTTGAATTATTGATTATGACACAAGTGCTATTACTTTAAGGAGAAATCAGGCTCATGATGGGTAAAACAAACAAAGAAAGGTTGGAAGTCATATAGACATCAATGGTCAGCTTCAAGAAGAGAATGAGCACTTGAAGGAGAAGGTCCAAATGTATGACTAGAGGATGGAAAAGAAGGAGAATAACCTTGAGACATCGACAAGACCATTCCCATTACTAAAGAACTGATTTGATTTACTTTGATACTCTCTCACTATAGGCAGACATATTGGGACAAGTACATAGTGTAGCTTATGCAATTGGAAGAGAAGGTCATATAGATGGATAGTTGGCAAGATGATAGGGTCACTTAGCTAATGAATCAACTACAACCAGAGTTGGTAGAGAAAGAAGAGGAACTAGAAATATTACAAGAAACAATCCAAGAGACCAAGGAAGCAAAGCCACCTTCCACTACCACTATCAAATCCAACACCATGATCGAGACAACTCTAAGCTAACCTTATTTAGAAATTCCTCAAGAGAATTTAGGTCAATTTGAAAATAATATGAGAGGCATTGGTTCAAAATTGTTAAGGCATATTAGCTACAAGGGGCAAGGGCTAGGTCATAGAATACAAGGAATCCTAAGCTCTATTGTGGCTCAACAAAGGGTCAAGAACAAAGGTCTAGGTTTTGATGGAAAAAATAAATGACCATGAAATCAAAGATCATGTTTGTAAAGTAAAAATACATGGAAGAGTTTCCCTACTGATCTAAAGGAAGGGAAACAATGAATGAGGGTGGAAACACACCACCGATACTTCTTTTGGTGGATTATAGAATATTAGTGATGACAAAAGTGAAAATAATCATCTTGCACTAACACTTAGAAGACATGGAAAGAAAATCAGTTGGAAGAAGAAGAAGAAGACCAAGATTCCTGCATAAAAAAATACATCATGTGTTTGTCACTGCTACAAGAAGAAAGGCCATCAAGTTTCAAGCTATTGGTACAATATGCATGTTCATTTTGTGGGGAGAAATGCCATGTTTAGTCATCTTGATGGGAGAATTAAGCTGAATGTGCCAAGACAAACTTTTTTTAGAGGAGGAACCACAAGAAGACTTCCACAAACTGAGAGTAAATTGAAAAGAAAGGGGAGAAAAGGAGGATGCCAATCAATCCATACAACAACACCAATAAATTTTTACACCACTACAAGATGAGTGGAAATTAGGAAGTGTTGGATTACTTAGGGGGGGGGTGAATCAATAATAAAGAAATTTAATCATTTTTAACCATATAATGCAAGTGTTATATAAGTGTAGCATTATCATCCAATAATTGCAGAGCAAATAAACAATGAACTAATGAGAAATCATACACATACACATTACACCAATGTTTTTACGTGGAAACCCAAAGTGGGAGAAAACCACACAATTCTTTTTCTTATATGTCTTGAAGAATTACATTCATTGGAAGCACCAGCTTCCTTTGTTTTCTAGTTGAAACTAGAAGGAGGCTCCAACACCCTAGTTTCTCAGGCTATAGCCTGAGGGAAGCTCCAACTCCCCAATTCTCTGGCTACAACCAGAAGGCGGCTACAACCCCCTAAGTTCTTCTACTACAACTAGAAGGTGGCTACAACCACTTGTCCTTTCCCCATCCAACCACCCTAAAATATAAATGAAAAATGTAGACAACCTGTCACTGTCACTGAATCAACCAATGCCACTGTCAACCTGTCACTATCAACCTGTACCAATAACCTGTAACAACCTGTAACAATCAACCTACACCAAACAACCTATACCAATAACCTGAACCAACATGTACCATGCATCAACCTTGACTAATGAAGATGTACCAACATCATCAACTATAAACCTCATGTATGTTCCGACTCATATATTATACACCTCATGTATGTGCTAACTCATCAACTACTTGTCTCAACCATGTTCCCAACATGTACCTCAACCATATACCAAAGACATACACCAATATAACAATAAAAAATTATCTAACAATTCATCACTCTATTCATAAACCAAATACCATAAACCATTACATCAAACCATGTGCCACAACCTCACTGTTATGTAGCCTCAAGATAAACCAACAAATTCAACAACACATCACAACCAAAAGACCAATACCCATATGTCAAATACCAACAACAAAATACCAATTGTATCCCTCAACAAATCTGATATATGCAGCAATATTGAACATCCAATACCATCTCAAGAGATAAACCCTAGATCACAAAACATACCTCAAACATGATGTGCCATATCTCTCATAAATAGACCCCAACCATGTTGTTGCCGCGATTTTTCTGCCACACTTTTTCTATCGCGATTTTTCTTCTGCACTTTTTTTGCCATACATTTTCTGTCATGATTTTTCTACCACACTTTTTCTTCCATGATTTTTCTGCCTCGATTTTTCCGTTGCACTTTTTTTACCGTGATTTTTCTGCCTCACTTTTTCTGCCACACTTTTCCTGCTGCACTTTTTCTGTTGCAGTTTTTCTGCCATACTTTTTCTATTGCAAATTTTCTCTATCAATATACCTTCCCAAATAAGATTTCACAAAAATAGATATTCAATGATATTCAAGTGTGTTTAAATGAGAGAGATTTGCCTCTTATTTATACTTTCATGTAGCATTACACTTTCCTTATTTTAGGGAGTTCTCCATTTAATTTATTATTTAAATAATGTATTTTGCAACACTTGACTTTTGGGGGCTTCTATATGACTCATGCGGGTTCTTCAACTTCATATGGCCATAACTCTCTAACCGTGAGGAGTTACGTGACGTTCCACATACCACCGGAAATGGCATGACAAACACTATCCATCTAGGATAGTTTCACTGAAAAATTCACTGAACTTCATCTCATTATTCCACAATTAATCATGGGTTCTCTAACCATACTTCTAGTATAACTCAATCCGCAAAGCGTCTTCCCATGAGATATTTCACCATAAGGGGACCACTTTGGAGTTCATCCATTTATACTTATTATAAACCATGACAAGACAATCATGCGTCATCTTTACATCAAACAAAATTGGGTCCATTACCCAAACCTTTGTGCTACCAGGATTTCTTCAAGGGTTGACATCAATGAAAACCAACCTTAATCAACAATATCCCCCTTTGGCATTGATGGAAACACTCTGATGCAATACTGAAATCATGTCACTCATGCTCCCCATGGAACCATGCCTCTGTCCTTTGCATCTCTATGACCATTTCTCCCCCTGGAACCATGCCCCTATCCTCTGCATCTGATAAATCTCTCCCCCTTTGTCATCAATGGAAACTGTATCTTTCCATCTGTGGATGCCCCCCCTGACTGAAATGTCCTCATTATGGTGCTTTCTCATGTACATCTAAGACATATAAGATAAGAATTAAAAATCATTCATTTTGGAGTATAAATAACTCTAAGTCTTTGGAGAAGATACTCAAAGGCTTCCCGTGGAAGTGGTTTTGTAAAGATGTTTATCACTTGTTCTTTTGTGCCCACATACTGAACTCTGATGTTCTTTTCTGCAACCCCACAAACACAACTTCAATGTTATTTTCTGCAACCCGTTTCAGAAAGTGATACTTGAATTTTTCTTTTCTGAGTGCATCACCATTTCTTTCAGATAATCGCATGGCTTGTATTATCACAATATTATTGAAATTACTGACCATAGTCAACCTATATCCTACGAAGCCATTTCTTCAAAGAACCTCGTACAACATATTGCTACAAGTACTTGGCCTTGGTTGTAGATAAAGATATTGATGATTGTTTCTTTCTTAGATACTAACCACTCACCTAAGTAGAACGTTGTTCCAATGGTACTTCTTTAGTCATCAATACAGTTGCCCAAAACTGGCATTTAGGGGTAGAATAAGTGATAGATCCTTTTCCTTTTGGATACTATAATCCAAACTCTTATGTTCCTTGAGATATCTCAAAAATCCTCTTCACTACTAAAACATGCGATTCCTTTGATGATGCTTGAAATCATGACACTTGTCCAACTGTCTGCATTAGATTTGGTTTGGATGTTTTCACATATATTAGGTTACCAATCATTGACCTTTCAGATTTCTCATCTATAGACTTTGAATCATCTTTGCTTAACTTGTAACTAGTTTGCATAAGAGTGATAACTGGTTTGCGGAGAGTGATAACTGACAATATTCCAATTCCAAACTTCAGAATTTCTCTGATATACCCGGTTTGAGAAATAAAAATTCCTTTGGTGCTTCTTGTGGACGTATTCAAGTTCCCAGCTAAGGATAGTTATCCAAGAATGACATTTTAAATTCATTCTGATATCCTTGGAAAATTTCCAACTTAACCTATCATCAATACTACCAAAATAATATCATCAACATAAACTTCACTAATAAAAATACTATCTTGACCCTACCTTTACGTAGAGGCTTGTTGTTCACTTCCTTTTCTTAAACCCGATGATGTAGATATTTTTCTAGTCTGGAGTACCATGCTCGAGCCTGTTTTAGACCATACAAGGCTTCTTTAATTTTACACACATAATCTACATGCTTCTTCCTGGCTAACCGGAATCTTTCTCGTTGTTCAATGTAGACTTTCTTCAAGTTCCCCATTCAAAAGATGATTTTACCTATATGATACATTTTAATATTTTTTGGAGTATGCATAATCTAAAAGTAATCCATTGCTTCCATTCTAGCAACTCACCCAAATGTTTCTTCAAAGTTGATTCCTTCAACCTCGTGTATATCCCTTACATACCAATCTATATTTATTTTGTAACATGTCCATCTTCATTCAATTTATTCTCAGAGTACCCCTTTTGTGTTGATCACATTCTTAACCTTTGGTATTGGAACAAATTCCCAAGTATCATTTTTCTATATTTGATCCAAATTCTATCCATGGTCTTATTCCAAAATTCATCCCTGTTTAGGACTCTTAAAATAGGCAATTTAAATCAGAGATGAGAGTTCTAGGTGTGTTTTTCCGGTGAACTGATTCTCCTTTCTAGCTCAACTCCTCAGATCTGTTTCCTATAACTGGAGCATGAAGGATGATTCTTATGCAATTGCCTTCTAGGTGTCTTTTGTAGAGGTACCTTGAACTTTCTCTCTTATGCTTCATCAGATCTCTTCATCTTCTCCCCTACTCCTTTTCACCTCCAGAAGTTGTTCCATTGATTCATTTTCTTCCTCTTCCTTTTAATTCTTGTCTACATGTTTCATCAATTGTTACTGATGTTTTCCACAACTTCATTCAACCTTAGATTGTAACACTAGTATGATTTACTTGTACTTGAGTAAAAAAAAATTACCTCCTTTGTCCATATGAGTCATCAAAATTTCTCATTCTTTCATCTTCTCTTTTGATGTAGTATTTACTCCCAAAACTCTAAAGTGCTTCATTTATATTTCCTTCCATAGCTCATAGGGAGTTTTGTCTCTGTTGTTTTATGAGCATTTTCACTGTGTTTTGAATGTGAACTATAGTATGCACTTCTCGCGGTCCAAAAAATATCTGTCAATGGAATCCATTAGCATTGTTCTGTTTACTGCATCAGTCCTGCTTCTTCTTTCTACAACCTTATTTTGTTGAGGTGTCCTAGCACAGAGTACTGCCTTTTTATTCCATGACTTCAAGTAGTAGTCCATAAATTCCTTGAGGTGAACTCTCCTCCAATATCATATTTCTCAAGAATTTGATATTTGAATCCATTTCATTTCAAACCATTTCCTTTTGTAGATCTTGAATTTTTCAAAAGTTTAAGGACTTGGTCTTGAGAAAGAAAAAACTGCTTAAAGTAATCATCAACTAACAACATAAAATATTTATCACCTTTAAAACCCTTTTATACCTCTGGTCCAACTAGATTAGTATGTACAATTTCCAAGGTTCTCTCATATTGAATATTCCTTTGATATATATTTAGTCTTTGTTTTCTTTCCTTGTTGACAATGTTTGCATAAAGTAAGTTATTGGTTTCATGATCTGGGAATTTCTCTTGGCTTCTTTCATGACTTTGACAAGGTTATCAAAATGTGTGTGACTCATTATTCTATGCCATAGCCAACTTTTCATCTTCCTTCTTCTAGACAGCCTTTTCATTTCCAATTTAATTTAACACATATATGTTGCTTGAAGTTGTCGTAGCTGTAGCAATCAATTTTCTAAGAACCTTCTTTTTATCTCTCTACTCCTTTTTGTGTATCGAAGGTAACTTTATGACCTGGTCACACATTTGAATCACACTTAGAAGATTATGTTTCACATATTCTACTAGTAGAAAATTTCTTCCTTTGTTTTCTTGTTCCCAATTCTGGTTGTACCTTTTCCAATGATTTTTAGCTGAATCACTCCAAGGAGAATGATCCATCTCTTTCCTTTCTTTTAAAGTAATAAACCTCGTTTCTATCACTGGCTATAAGTGTGTTTTGAACATCCACCGCCAACATACCAACCACATTTCTTTCTACTTAGATTGTAGAGAGTGTGTGCATTCTTCATTACTATATATTGATTCTCATTGTTATCCATGTCCTTTTTGAGGTTCCCTGCCTTTGATTGTTATTATGTTTTTGTTCTCTAGGAGGGACTCTGCTGATTCTACAATCTTTTGCCATGTGTCCAAAAGTACATTTGTAACATTCCACTCCTGGCCTCAAGGATTCAAACTTGTAAATTCCTGCTTCACTAGGCCTCTTGGATAACCCTTTTAAAAGGGATTTCAAAGTTGTTTAAGTGTTCTCGTTGTTAGCTCTTCAATTCACAAACTTTATGTCCAAAATTATTACATGCAGTATAAAATAAACCAAAAGATGGATACCTCGAGAGTTGAAGCTCTTCTAAAGGAGAGATGCCTTTATGAATTCTTCTTCATGAGGCCTATCCACCGCATTGGTGATCTTTGAACTGAATCTCTCAAAGGAGGAGTGTCCTTGTAATCTTCCTTGTAGAGCTTCCTATCCTTTGATTGTTTCTTATATATTTTGGATATGTTTATTGCTTTGTTCGAGCTTGGATCATTTTTTCTTTTTGATTGTATCCAAGTTTGAACTGTCATGATGAGGTTTTTGATCAATGATAATGTCATACAAACTTTTGAGTTGCTCCTCAAGATATTTTTGTTTTGAATATCCTTTCTTAATGTGACAATATATGCCTCCAGCTTTAATGATCCTTTGTTTTTCTTCTAGATGTTCTTTGAGTGTTTCTTCAATTCTTTTATATATTCTTCTATTTGAACCTTGAAATTTCAGGATCATTTGTTCTAGTTCTTGAGGTCTTCTTCTTGTCTAGTTCCAATTTGTAGTTTCTCTTATTTTTCTTTCTCTCAAACTCTATGGAACATGACATCAACAATTATTCTAGTCATCCTACCTCTTCATTCTTTTTTCTGATTCTTTCATACTATTCTTCTTTAGGCCTTTTACTGCTATGAATAGAACTCTCTTTGTTTTACTGTCACTGACTTCATATTGATTTGATGATGAGATGTCTCTTTGGTGCATAAGTCTTTCTTGAAACTTTCTTTGTGGTTTTTTTTCCTTTATATGTTTGTTTTCATTTGATTAGCCTTCATCATTTCTCTTTTTATTATAGAGGAAATTTGTTAGCAAAATGACCAATACCATCACAATTAAAACAAATCAAAGGGAACTTACCTCTATAATTGCTGTTGGTTCCCTTTGTTCAATCTTTTGACAAAGTTGGCCACTTCTTTCATGTCATCTTCCAGACGCCACTACCTGGGCCAAGTTCTTTCTTTTCTTTGAATTTTGGATGCTTTGAAGGATGCTTCTTTTAGAAATGGATTTTCTGCTCATTTCATTTCATATATGTTGTGAAAGATTCTCATGTAATTGTTCATTCTATTGAGTCTTATCTACTATTTCTTTAGTGCCGATATCTTAGGGTCAAATCTCATAGGAAGAGATCTTAGGTACCTTTGAACAATTACATTCTTTGATTTCCTCCCAATCCTACAGATTTCATTTACTATTTCATCAACTCAGAAGTCGCAATATTCTCATTTTCCTTCATCTTAAGTTTTTCAAACCGACCTCTGTAAGTTTGAAGCTCCCCTTGAATCTCCTTCATAAATACTTCAAGTTTGTCCCAAATCTCTTTAGCTGATTTACAATGTGCACGGTGAATACATTTCACCAAGACCATTTATAAGTTCATTTGTGGCTTTGGAGTTACAGGACCAAGCCACTGCTTTCTCATTTTTTGGTGGAACTATTGGCATTGTGTATCCATCTACAGATTGCCAAATTTCAAACTCGCTCATGTATATGTATTCATCCTATAGTTCCAAAAATGGCTACTTGTGCCCATCAAACCTGTATTCCATTTTTCTGGCTGTTGTTTCTCTCCATGATCTTCCTTCGAGTGATTAAACCCATTTCAAGGAATCCTGTTCGACATACCACCTGATGGATTACTTGGTTGGGGGTGAATCATTAATAGAGCTATTTAATCCTTTTTAGCCATATAATTTAAGTGTTATATTAGTGTAGCATTATCATCCACTAATTGCAGTAAATAACAATGAACAAATGAGAAATCATACACATACACACACAACATTGAAAAAAAATGCATAAAAAATAAAAAAAAAAAAAAAAATGATTTTTCTTATATGTCTTGAAAATTACATTCACTGGAAAACAACACCTTCCTTTTTTCCAGCTGGAACTAGAAGGAGGTTCCAACCCCTAGTTTCACCATAAACCGAAAGGGTAGCTCCAACTCCCCAATTCTCCGGCTACTAGCTGGCTAAATCTTAGAAGGAGGCTAGCAACCCCAAGTTCTCCTAATTACAAATCAGAGCAGGGTTGTCCACTTGTTCCTGCCTCCAACCGTTGTAAATATATAAATTCCAATTGACAACTGCTGTCATTGAATCAACCACTAACCATCATTAAACCTCACAATTATCAAACTGGTACTAATAAACTCAACAACCTTACCAACTTGCACCAAACAACATGTACCAATAACTCAACCAACATATACCATGCATCAACCTTGACTCAGCAGATGTACCAACATCATCAAATATAAACCCTCATGTATAAACCAACTCATCTCATACACCCTATGTATAAAAGCAAAATCATCAACTATCTCAACCATGCACGCTTAATCGCACTTCAAACTATATACCAAAGACATACACCAATATAACCATCAAAAGCTATCTAACAATTCATCACTCTACAAATAAATCAAATACTACAAACCTTACATCAAACCATGTCACAACCCCACCTATAGCCTCAATCTTAACCACAACAACTTCTGTGCAAACACATGACTACCAAAAGATCAATACCCATATGACAAACACCAACAACAAAATACCAACTGTATCCCCAACAACTGATATATGTAGCAGCTACTAACATCCAATACCATCTCAAGAGAGAAACCCTAGCTCACAAACAAACATAATTCAAACAAGATGTGCCATATATATCTCATAAATAGACCCCAACCATGTTTGTTGTTAAGGATTTTCACACTTTTCTCATGCACTTTTCAAATGACTTTTTCTCTCACAAGATTTTTCAGAAGACTTTTTCTTCCATAATTTTCTCCCCACATTTTTCTCACACTTTTTCCTCGGGCCACAATTTTTGGCTTAATTTTGTCACAATTTTTCTCATTGACTTTTTCTCACGACTTTTTCTCACACGCTTTTCTACAACTACTTTCACGATTTTTCATCGCAGACTTTTTCTCACAAGTAGCTTTCATGCTTTAATTTTTTTAATGAGAATTTTTTCCTCACTGCAGACTTTTTCTCAAGTTTCAAATTTTCTTTGTCTATACACTACCAAATAATCTTTCAGCAATAGATATTCAATATGTTCACGTGTGTTTTAATGAGAGAGATTTGCCTCTTAATTATACTTTCATATATCATTACACTTTCCTTAGTTTAGGAGTTCTATATTAACTTACTATTTAACACTTTCTTTGGTAAACACTTCATCTCTTTGGGGGCTTCCCAATGACTCAGTGAGGGTTTGAACTCATGCATTATAACTCTCTAACCGTGAGGAGAGATGTGATCGCCTCCACATACCACCTGAAATGGTAATGTAAGAACCTGTCCATATAAAGATAATTTAATCGACAAATTAATCTGACCTTCATCTCATTATTCCACAATTAATCATGGTTATCTAACCATATTGGATAACTCAATCCACAGCATCTTCCTGAGGGATTTCACCATAAGGACCACTCCTCTTGAGTTCATCCATTTAAAATTTTCCAAACCATGACAAAGACAAGAATAGTTTGATGCTTTACATCAAACAAACTTGGGTCCATTACCCAAACCTTTGTGCCACCGAGCTTTCTTCAAGGGTTGACATCAATGACAACCAACCTTAATTAACAAGAAGAAATGTGTTGGTGAATTAATCTATAGCTTCACCCTAGGAACCACACAACCAAGAGAATCGAACAGTGAATCCTAAAGGATATAGAGACTCACTACATATCCAACCCAAGGAGTATAACTATCAAATGAGTGATAATAACACAAGAGGTTGGCATCACCATCAAATAGGATAGTGGGTTGATCTCAACAACAAACACAATACCAATCCAATTGTTACCTACAATATTTCCAGAAGAAATTTCCCTTCATGGAGATGTATGAAATATTGGTGGAGGGAGTTCAATTATAGTCCCTTGTCCTTGTACCACCCAAATATTGAGGCATTCCCTCGCACTCAATATTTTAGTTGATTGATGATTGTCATCTACACCTATACATGTGTACGATTTTCCAAATGTTTGGGTGAGAGAAGGTTTTATTTTTGTGCACCATCAAGGGAATTCAAGCAATGTTGTTGTAGAGACAAAGTGATAGTAATCACTTGTTGACAATAGGAGTTGTTTCTATCCTAGGAATACATTTATCATAGTAGAATAAGGTAGATCACACTTATTTTCATGGGTTTCCTACATGATGGGACAACTATAGATATCTCACTAACAAACACAAACCATTATTCAACTTGGCTTCATTGACTATGAAGATGGACCATCTCTAGGTCTGAGAGAGATGGGAATGAATTTTGATTGTAGAGTTTTGATCTAGAGATTTCTTAGAGTTGAGAGATAGTAAGAAAACTTATGCATTATGGGAACACCTGGGCTAAGAACAAGATATTGATCCATAGTCAGAACCAAGGCCATGAGTCAGAGCTAGAACAAAAGTTAGATCCATGTTCAAGAGAAGTAGAAAAATGTGCATTGATCCAAATTGATTTCCTTGAACATTTTGGAGACAAAAAGCCTCTAAATGGGGAGGTGTGATCTGAAATGGATTTGAACCAATATGAAGGTTGTGAGAAGAAACACTTAAATTTAAGTTGGGAATAATGGAATATTAGATAAGACATAAAATAAAATGAAATGTAAAGTTAAACAAGACAAATGAGAGGAAAAATAAATAATTAAATAAAAATATAAAATGAAAATAGGAGAGAAAGACCGAGGAATAGAAAATCAAAGGTGAGGCCCATTGGCCTTCCCTTACCCTAGATATCCCTATTTTTTCTTGTAATTTCACTCTTGAAGGAATTTTTGTTTTGGTTGTTTGTTAGAAAAGGAGAGGAGGATGCATAGAGAGCCATGAGTTACATTGTAACTAGATATTGATGAAATCAAAAGTTAGCAACCATTTGAATCTAGTTTACCCATTTGGGTTTCTATGGTAAATACAATGTCTTTGTGTATGTATTTATTTATGGTTGTGGAGTAATTCATGTGTATGAATTGATGCTCTTATTTTGTTTAATGTGTTACTCTGAGTGTGTTAATGGTGAAAATTAAGAATGGAAAGGATAAAATATTGTGTATGAGTTATTGTTGTTCTAGAATATGCTTAATATGCTACTTCGAGTTGAATTCAGGTTAAAATGGATAATTCCTTATTGTATTTATGTTATTATTGATCAAGAATTCATTTTTCTTTTAAAACTCTGTATTATGATGGCTTCCTAGTAATTTTAATGGTGTGAAGATTCATATAATGGAAATTCTTTGAGTTTTTCTTCATGTTTTCATTCCTCTTGGATGTTAAAGAATTCCAACAACTACTTTATCTATGAGAATCAAGATCAATGGAAAAGACAATATGGTTTTTCCCCTATCGTAGAGAGTTTCTAATTTTGATTTTTCTTTTTTAATTGATTGTTGGAGAAGGGGAAAACTTCATTGTTTCTTTCCATGGATACCACAAGTCATAGTCTTTTTTTCCAAAGATTCAATTTCTACTTGTAGGCATTAAAAATATGATAAATTTCCCAAAAAGTAGTTGAAAACTCTCTGTAGATTGTACACAAAGTTTTTGAGTGTTTGGAATCCACACACACCACCATACAATCCACATGCATTCTATTCAAGAATTATGATCATCTCATTTGGTTGTACATTGGGTTGAGATTTGAGGTTGTTTAATTAATCAAAGTGCTTTCGGGGAAAATCCCATATAGTAGTGGGTTGTACTGTAGTGTACCAATGACCATATTGAAACAAATTCACAACAAGAACATGCAGAAAAGATATAATAATTGATTTCAAAAGAAATAACTAACCATTGGTTGGATGAGAAATATTGACTCACTTGGAGTCCCATGGTTGATGTCGTTCCCGATTGTCGTAGTTTCTTCATTCCTTTCTAACAACTTCTCTGCAACCTGCAAGAAACTTGAAGATGCAATACCATACAAAGAGGTATTTATACTAATAAATACTTGTTTGTCTAATGAAATGTAATAGTAAAATCTCAACAACTAGTATTCTACGAAATACATGTAAAGATATTGCAAGAAAAATGTTACAAATACAACATATTTTGAATGAAAGAGTTTCTAATTTTATTCAATAGTTAAGGTGGTTAAAACTTTATACATGTCTTGCATAGCGCTACCATGTTGAGAGAGATCCTAGGTTCCCCCACCCTTTCTCCTATTATACACGATGGTATTGACTTCCGATCTATCACATGCCCAAAGATAATATAAGGGGAAACTATTAGCATGATAAGTTGACGATCAGAAAGAGGGGATGGAAACAAGGGTTTCTAGGTCAAACCAACAACAACAAGGATTTATAAGGGTTTACATACTTGGCGAGATTATCCAAACAAAGGTTTTCTTAATGTCTAAAAATAACCATTACTTTTCATTACCTTTCTTCTTGGACAAATGATACTTTTATGCAGTCTCTAGTTGGTTAGAGAGGGTTGAGTACGAGTAAAATGAGTAAGGAAACTAACCAAACCCATAACTCAACATTTAATTTGGCATAAATAAATTTTTGTAATAATTGTATAACATGTACGTGATTGTCCCTTCAGTGGCCTGTGTGTACACGAGTAACATAATTGTGAGGAAGGGTACATCTTCCAAGAAACTATTTTTTGGAAGGTATCAAAGAGGTATGGGGAATAATACTCTATAAATAGGATAGGGATTAGGCTAACAAGTTTTTTAATTATTCAAAGGTGGAAATTTATGCTATAACAAATGCCCCCTAATGTGTGATGTAAGAAGAGCAACTCATGGCTGAAACACATTAGAAGTATTCAAAAGAGAAGTGTGCTAAGGTGAAGGTTGTTAGGATCCAATATAAGGAAAACAACCAATCACATAAATAAATTAGAATACTCAATCCTCGAGGAAGGCATACCCATGCTCAGGTGTAATGATAAGCATGGCCACAAATTAAGTACATTGTGGATCCATGTAAAATGTATATATAGAAAACAATGATCATGGCCACAAAAGAGATACACAGTGGATCTATGTCTCAGAATTAGTGAAGGATATCTCGAGGAAAGAGTTGGAAACTGATCCTTCATGAGTACTGATGTGAGGAGTGGTACTATCCAATCACAAATCAGGCAACAACATAAAGAGGGTGATGTTACTACATTCCCGAGGTATTCAAATAAACCTTCGGGGTATAAGTATACACTATGAGAATAGAGGAGAACACAGTGAGACACCGTTTTATTACCGATCATTAATTTATATTGTTAAGAAATGCAAGACAACCCACCAATAATGATAATGGGTGCCAAGTTATCTAGTACAATATAAAAAGTGTGAATATAGGTTATGATGTCAAATACATGGTAGAATCTATCGATTAGGGGGAATTTATGTATTCCCACTATAAATAGTGAGGGAACCTACCATTGATGATGCAAGACCCAGGGTACTAATAATGACTCTATATCCCTTTACTAGAGAAATATGTGTTGAAGTCAATAGGAAGAGATCCCCTGGAAGGATGGCATTAAGACATTCTCCATCATCCAACATGGGGAGTAGTAGAAGGAAAAATATTTGGAAGGACTCAAATGAAATATTAAAAGGACCACCACAAAGTATGTTTCCCGCATGCACCAGATGTAAATAACATATCAAGAAGACCCTCTAAATAACATCCAATAATGAATATTTCTGACAAAGGAGAGGAAACCACCAATGGGGAGAAATGAAATCCAAGGTATTGCACGAATCCCAATGTGAGAATAATGTTTTTCCCTCCAAACACAAGGGAAACCTCTCATTTAGTGACCAATGATGGAATGTCATCTTTTGAGCACAAGGTCACTTATCAATGATGTGAATAGGCCCAAGGTGAGACTCTAGGTTAAACTCTTAGATAAATTTTTCATAGTCAATAAGAGAAGGAATTCAATGGGGACACTCCATACCGGCACAAGTATAGGACAAAAATACTCTTGATTATGATATGTACTTGACATAGGGGAAGACCAACTTGAAAAGTCAAGGGATTCTGTGGAATGGCTGACATAGGCTAACAATTCCTCTGAACATGACATAATATGTGACTTAGGAAGCATGGAATGAAAATTATTATTGACATAAGTATGTGATGCTGGAGGAAACAACATAATATCCATAGTGACTGGAAGAATAACCAACCAAAGGAGTATAAAATCTATGTAACTAGATCGGTTTCCTAAATCCATACTAAACCCAAACTGTTGAGATTAGGCTCAAAAATATGCTTTGTTCAGAGGAGACTCGACTTCTCCCAATAATGGTGTAGAATAATCATTCCCATGCTCTTTTCTTGTTATTATTATTTTTTTTATTTTTGATATTGGAAACCTAAAAAAGAATAAAAGAATACTAGCATACATGGAGGAAACGAGTGTCGTATATGAGAAAACTAGGTCTAAGCACAAGTAAAATACCTATGATCAATGAAAGGAAATAATGTATTGGATATGGACACTCAGGGGAATGTTTCATCCTAGGTTACATGTGTCAAATTACAATGACAAAATATACAACGCTAGAAATTGATGATAATGCATAAGGAAGTGGCTAATAAATAGCAAGTTGAAGCTGACATTAGGATCAAAAGTGAAAGCAATGGAATGTATTGTAGTAGTACAACTTAACACACAATTATGGGAGCCCCATGGGTAAATAGTGAGAATAAGATTGAAAATAATATGATATTTCAATGCAATTCCATGGAGTGACTAACATGACTCCTTAGCCTAAGAAATATTTCAACATGGGCACCAAAATGCAAAGCATGTGCTAACTAGGATGCCCATGATGGTAAGCTCTACCATGAACTAAATGACACTTAAATCAGTTGGAAAGGTTGGTGTCTCCAATAAGTGGGATCGACCCTAAGGAAAATGTATAATGGGTCTCTGATAATGAAAAGATGAAAGGCAAAATGAACCTGACCTATGTGCTAGTGATAGGAACATTACATAAAAGAGTCATTAAAAATGGACTACCGGAAACAAGAAGTAGAATAATGATGTAGGAGCATCCTTTCCACCTCAACATGCACCAGCAATGCATCACATCATCATGCATTCAAGAATGGAGAGAGGCACCAACCCTCTCATTTTTCCCTTGTACTTTAAATTTCAATGTAATTTAATTGTAATAAATTACTGTAAGGCTGGAGTAAAGTCAAGTTAGCCTTTGTACAGGATGTGTATAGAGTTTCCTTTAATAGGATTGAGATGTATAGATCTTGATATTTTCCTCGGATCTGAAAATGTAAATACACATTGAATAAAATTTAATGAAGGTAGGCAGCTTCGAGGGAAGGCTCAAAGAGCCCTTTTTTTTTGTAAAAAAAACAAAAAAGATCTTGGTATCAAAATTCATATGGGGAGAGTATGGAGAGAGAGATATTTAGAGAGCTCAAGAGAGAAGATGAGAATAATTGAGATTTTGTTACATTCTAGCCCTGCACATATTGTAATTAACATTCAGAGTATTAATACAAAGAGCATATTTCACTACCTATGAGTTTCATGTGTGTATTCTCATGAGGTTTTTGTATGTGTTTTATGAATGTTATCTGTGTTTTTTTATATAATTTAGATGTATGAATAGGTTTCAATTCTTAGGAGTTAGATAGAATTCTATATCTGTGAGTTGATGAGTCATTCTGGGTTCTTTTTGGCTTGTGCAAGGAGTGCACAACAAAGCATTGAAACTCTGTGAAGATAGTGCAAGGAGTGTGCATTTGAATCCTGTTCGAGTTCAGAGGAAAATGTTCTAGGAGGGTACACCAGAATAATCTCAATCTCAATAAGGAACCTCAGAGTTACTAAACACTCTAGAGGAAATCCTGTGTAGAGTAAGCACAACCAGAGTTACTGAATACTCAACAAGGAGTGCTTTGAGCAGGTGCAAGGAGTGCATGAGAATCCATTTAAGGAGAAAAGGGACTGAAACCTTTGAGGTCTAAGTAATTTCCTATTCTTAGAAGAAATGCCATATTTATTGAACACTATGAGGATAAGTGCAAGTATGCACAGAAGTGAGCGCAAGGAGTGCGCTAGAGGTAAAGTGTTTTAAGCTTTACAAGCCCAGGGGGACGAGCGTTGGGTTCTAGGAAGACACAAAATATTTTCAAACATGCAAAGTGATCCAGGTGGATATTGGTGGCCACCCACCTTTTCCAACTGGCTCAAAACAATTTTCTAGCAATTTTGGTAATTTACTATTTTTAGCAGTTTTTAACTTCCAGGGCCATTTTGAGGGCCTAAATGAAGGTTTTTTGGGATCGATCTTCTCAATGATATCCAAAGTCTCTAATTAAGTTCCCTAAATGAATCTCTTCGACTATACCTTTCCAACGATATATCTTGCACCCCAAACAAAGATCATATGCCAAAGTTACACCCCCGGGAAGTTGATACACCAAACTACCCAAAACAGTGTCCACAAAACTGTTGGATTTTCATCTTCCGGGGTTAGGATTTTGGATTTTATTTATCATAAAAATTCCTTTGGAGACTCATTGTAAAATCACATTCTTGTTAATGAGCGCAACAATCACATCTCTTCTCAGAGATAAGCCACCACCATTCCATAAAGCTTGTTTTCCGCTGCATTTTACAGTTTCAACTTATTTCCTTATTGAATAGAAAACCAATTTTATTTTATCTCTATTATTTTTTGTTAAGCACTTGTTAATACTCTGTAGTCATTTCGTTTTGCTCATAAATTCTGGATCAGTGGTGTCAGAGCATGATGCTCTTGATCGAGTTTTTTTTCTCAGTGCACATCCCCGATGAGGTCCGAGTATAGCAAGTTGGGTCTCAAGCTTGTCTCTCTTGAAGACAATCGTTGTCGCATGCCCAAGAAACCTTCTATGGAGGAATAAAATAAAAATGACAGATCAAATGATTCTATCAATCTGTTGCTTGAGCAAGCTCTC
>SNQJ01S0023484.1:168633-181206 GCA_010110895.2 Picea sitchensis | reverse complement strand
TAGTCATCTATACATTTTTACAACAATGCATCATATACCAATGAAACCACATCGATCCATCTTCATCATGTATCAATGACAACTCATTGATCCATCTTCATCATATCAATGACAACTCATTGATCCATCTTCATCTATGCATTGTCTTCAAGGACAATACATATTACATTACATCAATCATCAATCAATCAATCCTTTGGCATCAATCTATCACTTGACATCAATCAATGAAATCAATCAATCAAGTCATTGGCATCAATGACAACATGATCCAACACCTGGGACCTTCAGAAGTCTAGGGGGATAGCGCCGGGACCAACCCTCTAGTAGATTTTTTTTGTCAAAACTTTGTGGAGTGTAGACTAATGGATCTTGATCCTACACTCCTCAAGCATACTTGGAAAAACAATAGGATCGGATTCAAAGGTGTGGAAAAAATATTGGATCGGTTCCTGATAAACGACTCTCTTTTGGACAAACTTCTAACCTTTAAGCAGTGGATTGGATTTGGAGGCATGTGAGAACACTATCCAATTTTCTTGGAATTTAGACAGGGTTCTGAGAAGCCATCTAGTCCCTTTCAATTTAACAAAACCTGGATTGAAGATGAGTCCTTCTTAGAACTAATAAAGGAACATTGGATCCCCTTCAGACAGGATTTACCTCAGTCAGCAACTGTCCAGTTTACAAAAAATCTGAAAAGACTCAAAGATGTGGTAAAACCTTGGGCCTTCCAAAAAAGGAAAAATGAGGACAAGGAATTAAAATGAATTGAATATGAGTTACAAAGATTCTTGGAAGAACAAGGGGAAATTTCAGCCACAACAGAATCAAAACTCAGACTACTTCATTTGGAGAAAAGGAGAATTAAACTACCCAAGGAGAAGGAAGAGTCTTGGAGATTAAAAAGTAGAGCTATATGGCTAGAGAACGGAGATGAAAACACAAAGTTCTTCCAAGATTTTGCCAAAGGAAGAAAAAACATCAATACTATTTAGAAATTAAAGGACTAGGCAAGAAACTTGGAAACAACTTTTGAAGGAATGCCAAAACTGGGGAAAATATATTTTCAAAATATCTTCAAAGAAGAAAATCAAGCTTCTATAGAAGAAGTAGTCCAAGTGGCATTTTTTTCCCCGATTTATTGAGGAAGGAGATAATCGGCTCCTTGTGGAAGAATTTACAGAAAAAGAGCTCCTGGAAGTGCTTCACAACTTTCAAAAAGATAAAATCCCAGGCCCATATGGATGGACTATTGAATTCTTCCTAGGTTGTTATGAGATTGTAGGAACCGATTTGCTCAAGATGGTGGAGGACACAAGAACTTCAGGCTGAATTCCACAAAGCCTTAACTCAAATTTACTTGCACTTATCCCAAAGATGGATAACCCGGAGACTCTGGATGAATTCAGACCAATCTCTCTTTGTAACTGTGCCTACAAAATCGTCTCAAAAGTAATTGCTAGAAGGATTAAAAGAATCCTTTCTAAAAATATTTCAGAACAACAGTTTGGATTTCTGGAAGGGAGACAAATCCATGAAGCCATATGTATAGCACAACAAGGTCTTCACAGTATGAAGACAAGAATTCTAAAAGGAGCAGTGCTAAATATCGATCTCTCAAAAGCCTATGATAGATTAAGCTGGTTGTATATCTGGTTATTATTTACTCACCTAGAATTTGATGTTCTTTTCATTAATTGGGTTAGGAATTGTCTTTCTATGGCCTCCTTTGAGGTCTTAATAAATGGATCGACTTCTCCTTTATTTACCTCAGAAAGAGGCCTCCGACAAGGGTGTCCTTTGTCACCTCTTCTCTTCCTCCTAGTAGCGGAAGGACTTAGTAGAGCAATTTCTAATGCAAAGAGTGCATGTACCTTTTCCAGAATCAAAATCTCACCTGCACTATTTCTCACACACCTCCTTTTTGTGGACGATGTCTTAATTTTCAGTGGAGGTTCCAGAAGGGAAGCTGAGGTATTAAGGAACATCCTTTCTCTTTTCTCAAAAGCAACAGGGATGCAAATCAATGACATAAAATCATCGCTCTCTACATTCCTCCTAACTGAAGAAGAAGAGAAAGCCCACAATTTATTTTTCCCCTATGAAATAAATACTTTAGATGAAGGGATAAAGTACTTGGGTTTAATTCTAAAGATCAATTATTACATAAAAGAAGATTGGAAGTGGCTCCTGAAGAAAATGGACAAAATACTAAATACTTGGAGTCACCGGTGGCTTTCACGTGCAGGGATATTGGTGTTGGTGAAATCAGTTTTCAAAGCCATCTTGATTTATTGGATGTCCTTCTCTTGGATCCCTAAAGGAATCGTGGAAGCAACAATAAAACTCGCCTCAAAATTCCTTTGGAGTGGAAAAAAGGAAGCTCATGTAATCCCGTGGGTCCACTGGGATAAAATTGTCGTCCCAAAGGAAATGGGAGGATGGGGTCTGAAAAATATCTTTCTCTTTTCCAAAGCATTGGCGGCCAAGGGAGGATGGCACATTATAAACTCCTCCAGTCTCTGAACAAAGGTCATTATCCAAAAGTATATAGCACCAGTCCCACTGGAGGTAGGGTTAAGAAGTCAACAAAAATCCAAAAAGGGGGCCTCGGTGATCTGGAAATCCATTCAAACCGCCTTTCCTCTCATTGAAAATGGTTTAGCTTGGAAACTCGGTAATGGTAACCATTTTAGATTAGGGAAAGACCCTTGGCCAGGAAGTGAAGGTAAAAACATACTTTTTGAGCAGCTAATACAAAACTTACTTTCCTTGGATTTTACTCATTTAAAATCTCTAGCGGACCCCAACCACTCCACTTTATGGTCACAGGGATGGACGGATCCAAACAGACTGGGCCTCAGTGAAGAAGAAAAACTTGAACTAGGAAGTTATATTTACAGTCTAAAGTCCTCACAGATTAGGCTCACAATGAATATGGATTGATTTGGGATACAACCCCCTCAGGGATCTATTCCCCAAAACTGGGTTATCTAAAATATAACTTAGATTTAGGATTCCGAGAGCCTATTTGGTGGTGGAGGAAACTATGGAAGGTTAAAAGTCTAGAAAAAATTAGATTGTTTATGTGGAATGTACTACAAAACAAGGTTCTGACTTGGGATAACCTCCATAAGAGAAACTTTGTTGGCCTCGGTTGGTGCTCTCTTTGCAAATCCAAAGGAGAAAATGTATTACACCTCTTTATAAAGTGTAGATTCATCAACAAAGTTTAGAAGGAAACTTCTAGATTGTTAAATCTGCATCGTGTTTGGGAAGGAAGGGATTTGGATCACTCCTGGTTTACTTGGTGGAAAACAAGAGACTTCAAACTTTTAAGATCCCTTCCTTTATTGGTCATCTGGGGTGTTTGGCTCGCTCATAATTCATTTATTTTCAAAGGAACCCCTCCTCTTCCTAAGATCACAATAGCTAGAAGTGTCACCCTTCTACCCTCCTTCCTCTCTTAGAGTCCTAGACCTTCCACTAAGCAACCTCAAGAGGTTGTGATTGACAGTTCCTCCCCTTGGGGTTTCTTCGACGAAGCTTCCCAACAAAACATCTGTGGAGGAGGAGGACTCCTCTACCTTTAATCATCACACTACTTTATTATGACCTTCGGTTTCAGGCTAGGAAAAAACAACTTTGCAAAACTTTTGAGCCTTAAAATACTCATTGCTTTTGCCATTGAAAAATGTTTCCTGTCTTTAAAAGTTTATGGGGACTCTTTAAACGTCATAAACTGGATAAAAGGCACACAAAGATGCTTAAACACAAGACTTTCTTCCTTGGTGAAAGACATTACTCATTTGTAGACCACTTTTGACACCTTTGTTTGTCAACATGTCTACAGGGAGAACAATAAAGAAGTAGACCAGCGGTTGAAAGAGGGGCTTAATTTGGCTATGGGCCAATGGAAAATAATTGAACATCACAATGAGAAAGAAAATGAATATTTGCACAGACCCTTTTTGGACTAAACAATTATCAACAACAAATTTTTGTATATTTTGTCATGCATAACATATGCAAGCAATACTATGAGGATCAGTTGAAGCTCATGCAACAGTACCGGTTCCAGAAAATCCAATGAAACATAATTTTTTGTGGAAGTAACAAATTGCAGAAGCATTCTTGAAATGAAAAAGATAGCCTTCAACTACATACTTCAATGTAATAGAATACACCAAGAGGTGTATATACATAATGCAATTTTGTTCTTGATGTAATAAAATTACGCTTTTTTTCCAAGGAAAAAAAAATTAATTTGATTCAAGATATTGAAATCTAAATGCACTTCGTAGATTTTTAATATCAACACTTTTGGAATCAAATTCACAATTTCATAATTAAAATTGACACTTTTTAGGATGTCTAAAAAAATCCTTGATTAGGATTATGGTAAAAAACAAAAATGTCATGGGCCAAAATGGTGTATAATGTGTAAAAAGGATGGAGAATTAGTAAACCATTTATTTGTACAATGTCCATATGAAAGGGGTATGGAATGAAGCAATAAAATTGACACTTCTGGAATCAAAATTCACAAAAAAAAAAATTGAAATTGAGATTTTTGGAGTTTAAGATTCACACTTTTTGGATTCGAAATTACTCAAAATTCATAATCCTTGATTAGGATTATGGTAAAAAACAAAAATGTCATGGGCCAAAATGGTGTATAATGTGTAAAAAGGATGGAGAATTAGTAAACCATTTATTTGTACAATGTCCATATGAAAGGGGTATGGAATAAAGCAATAAAATTGACACTTCTGGAATCAAAATTCACAAAAAAAAAAATTGAAATTGAGATTTTTGGAGTTTAAGATTCACACTTTTTGGATTCGAAATTACTCAAAATTCATAATCCTTGATTAGGATTATGGTAAAAAACAAAAATGTCATGGGCCAAAATGGTGTATAATGTGTAAAAAGGATGGAGAATTAGTAAACCATTTATTTGTACAATGTCCATATGGAAAGAGGTATGGAATGAAGCAATAAAAATGACACTTCTGAATCAAAATTCACAAAAAAAAAAATTGAGAGAGTGAGATTTTTTGGAGTTTAAGATTCACATTTTTTGGATTCGAAATTACTCAAAATTCATAATCCTTGATTAGGATTATGGTAAAAAAACAAAAATGTCATGGGAAAAGTGATTGTAATGTGTAAAAGGATGAATTAAATGAAGCCATTTTTTTGTACAATGTCCATATGAAAAATGGGTATGGAATGAAGCAATAAAATTGACACTTCTGGAATCAAAATTCACAAAAAAAATGAAATTGAAAAGAGATTTTTTGGAGTTTAAGATTCACACTTTTGCATTCGAAATTACTCAAAATTCATAATCCTTGATTAGGATTATGGTAAAAAACAAAAATGTCATGGGCCAAAATGGTGTATAATGTGTAAAAAGGATGGAGAATTAGTAAACCAATTATTTGTACAATGTCCATATGAAGGGGTATGGAATGAGAAGCAATAAAATTGACATACGGAATCAAAATTCACAAAAAATTAGAAGTGAGAGATTTTTTAGGTTTAAGATTCACACTTTTGGATTCAAAATTATTCAAAATTCGTAATCCTTGATTAGGATTATGGTAAAAAACAAAAATGTCATGGGCCAAAATGGTGTATAATGTGTAAAAAACATGGAGAATTAGTAAACCATTTATTTGTACAATGTCCATATGAAAGGGGTATGGAATGAAGCAATAAAATTGACAATTTTGGAATCAAAATTCACAAAAAAATTGAAATTGAAATTTTTGGGTTAAGATTCACACTTTTGGATTCGAAATTACTCAAAATTCATAATCCTTGATTAGGATTATGGTAAAAAACAAAAATGTCATGAGCCAAAATGGTGTATAATGTGTAAAAAGGATGGAGAATTAGTAAACCATTTATTTGTACAATGTCCATATGAAAAGAGGTATGGAATGAAGCAATAAATTGACATCTTCCAATCAAATTCACAAAAAAAAAATTGAAATTGAGATTTTTGGAGTTTAAGATTCACACTTTTTTTATTCAAAATTACTCAAAATTCATAAATCCTTGATTAGGATTATGGTAAAAAACAAAAATGTCATGGGCCAAAATGGTGTATAATGTGTAAAAAGGATGGAGAATTAGTAAACCATTTATTTGTACAAATGTCCATATGAAAAAGAGGTATGGAATGAAGCAATAAAATTGACACTTCTGGAATCAAAATTCACACAAAAAAAATTAGAAATTGAGATTTTGGAGTTTCAAATTCACACTTTTGGATTCGAAATTACTCAAAATTCATAATCCTTGATTAGGATTATGGTAAAAAAACAAAAATGTCATGGGCCAAAGTGGTGTATAATGTGTTAAAAGGATGGAGAATTAGTAAACCATTTATTTGTACAATGTCCATATGAAAAGGATGGAGAATTAGTAAACCATTTATTTGTACAATGTCCATATGAAAGGGGTATGGAATGAAGCAATAAAATTGACACTTCTGGAATCAAAATTCACAAAAAAAAAAATTGAAATTGAGATTTTTGGAGTTTAAGATTCACACTTTTTGGATTCGAAATTACTCAAAATTCATACTTCTGGAATCGAAATTTACAATTTTGAAAACCAATATTCACAATTTCATAATCCAATTTTTCACTTTATAAAGACTTATGCTTAAATACATCATGCATAAATATTACATCCCTAAGGTTCTTGCATAAATATTAAATCCTTAAGGCTCATTACAGCATGCATAAATATTAAATCCCTAAGTCTCATTACATCATGCTTAAATATTACATAATATAGGACAAGGCCTAATGTATGCTTGAAAACTTAATATCATGTCAATTTTGATACTTGAATCCCAGTGCAAGCTACATTAGTACATCACTTTTATGAATTTAATAAGACACCATTAAATTTTTAAATAGTGTCTTCTTACCATGTTAATATTTTCATGTCTTAAGGGATATATAATTAAACAATAGAACATCCAAAGACAAAGAATATTGTGTTTTTTAAGGAAAATACTTAGAACAAGGAAAAACCCACTTTGAAAGTTATCTCAATCCCAACCAAAACCATTAAAATTGTTTATTTCCATTAAATTGGGATTATTTTAATAAACCCCAAATCTAATTATTTTCACAAAGGTGAGATTTTTTAATAGACCTCAAACACTATCAATTTTCACGAAGACTTAGGTATTTTTTATATACCTCTCATGAGTTGGAGAGATGTCCTCATTCTCCTAATGTATTTTTAGCCTAAAATCAATATTACCCTACAATTTACAATAAAATTAAATTTTCACATCAAGTTGGGATTGAATTACACTCTTATGTGCCATAGATATTTCATAGTGTGCTCCAAATCCTCTCCTATGTCTCCTCTATCTCCTCTATCACTTTCAAACTAGAAATGTTCAACTATTATGTCTCCTCTATCATGGTTGTGCTCCTCATACTCATAGGTAGATGGGATCCATGATATGAAAATGCCTCCTCCTCACAAAAACTTTCACTTCAACTAGTACTGCAACTGGTGCTGCAACTGGCACTACAATTGATGCTGCAACTGGAACTGTAACTGGTACTGCAACTGGCACTACAACTTCAACTGACACTGTAATTATATGCAAGCCCGATCTTCAATTTTTGAGGAATTACATGCAAGGTATCTTCATTTTTTTAGGAATTACATGCAAAGGGCCACAATATTTCTAATGTTCTTACTCTCCTCCTGCATTCTTAGAGGTAATATTCTAGCACTTTATAATTTTTAATGTTTAATAATCTTGAATTGACCAATTTAGATCTAGTTTTATGAACAAAATTGTAAATAAGGCTCGGTAAATT
Organism: Picea sitchensis; assembly: GCA_010110895.2. Lineage (NCBI taxonomy): Eukaryota > Viridiplantae > Streptophyta > Pinopsida > Pinales > Pinaceae > Picea > Picea sitchensis. The sequence continues at coordinate 173,335 of SNQJ01S0023484.1, read as the reverse complement.
TTATAATTCCTCAAAAATATAGTTCCTTATTTGAATGGACCATGAAAGTAAACTAAACCAAATGATTCCAGAATCCTAGATATTCATAAAACATATACTTTCAATGCAAAGTAAAAAATTCTGGAATGCATGTCACTTGTTTAAAGAAATCGTAATGGTATGCCATCTTCAATTATTCATTCATGATCAGCTTTGAAATTTTCCATTTCTAACTTTTGTTTTTTTTCTTGATTGAACTTATATTAATTTTATGCATGACACATAGCAAATGACTATATTTACAACTTATGACATTCGATGAATAGTCTTGAAAGTGAACATGACTATCAGTTTGATGAGTTTCTTGAAAAAACTATCCTTTCAATACAATGGATCCTTCTCCATATATAAAATTGTTATCATCAAAATATTCTAATAACCTCATCTTTTGTTCTGTGCATCGCATCAAATAATATTTTACGTTTTCAATGTTGTCTACAGGTGCAACCACGACAAAGACATTTCCTGCAAATAATTCGATATGTTCCAACAAACAGTTCGTGTTAGATTAGCACACATACACGTGCCATTAAACTCATCTACTATATATAAGTTTTATATATCCAACTTACAAGTACATCTACAAGTTGTTTAAATATTTAAAAAATATATTTTCAAACAATTGAAACATAAAAATTACCTTCTCTAACAAGATTAGAAACTCTATTGCCATCAACTGACAATATAGTTTCATTTGATTCCATCTCCTCTGAGATTACAAGTATCATTTTCCCTTTTATATTAAGTTCTTTATGTCTCCAATCTTTAACATATTCCACATTTTCGTTTTCAAAAATCTCTATGGATTTCGTGTCCTCTGTGCAAACTAAACAAAAACAAGAATCATTTATTCTATCAAATGCAAACACATTTTGATAGCGTTTTGTTTTAACTAAATGCACTTTTCGTATCCCATGTATTATACCGGATTCATATGGGATTGATCTACTTACATCTTGGTTTCCAACAAACCAAAAAAACTTGCACAAGACAAGAACTTGTTCACTTGAAATCTATCAAGAAAATGATTGAAGATCATATAAATTTGAACATGTGAATAAAAATATCCTATGTACATATGTAACATGTATATATACACACCTGTGTACATCCCTTGATGGATAATTTTCATGGATTAGTGCCATTTTGCACCATTAAACAACTTGATCTATAGATTCAAATTGATTGGCATGAGGGTTCATATGATACCTTTGAAGTGCTCGTTTTACACATGCCCCTGCACTGTCGTTCTCTCCTTTTCCATGACTAGTCTCAAAAAAATTCCAACAATGTGTAATGTTTGATTTCTTATGAAGACAACACAACCAATAGAATGATCGTGAAGATTTGAACTGACCCACACATCCATTTGACCATATCCAATGTCGATCGAATCATATCCCACGTTCTTTCAAAGAATCATAAAATTTATCAAAACAATATTGTACATAATGTGCATCGTGTGTTCGATCATCAATTATATAAAAGTGATATTCTTTAATAACATGTTGATTGTCATTAGTGATTTCTATGTTATCAAGACTCCGTTGAGCATGTCTATATAGAACGTGGACAAATATAATGATTTGATCATAATGATAATATTCACTCTGTATTTCTTTTTATGTTGTGAATGTGTAATTCTCTGCAAAATCAACTACAGAAAAAATTGTCCCTAGTGGAAACACTTCACGGGATTGTTTGAATTGTAGGTCTTGCCATCGAGCTCTATGTGAATTCTTGTTGTATTTATAAATTTCTTCCTCAAACTTCTTCAAAAAATCTATCACACAGATTTTATCTACTTTCAAATCAATCCTTTTGGAAATAACATTTGAATAATGTGGAACCGTGTTGTTGATATATTCATATCTATTCCAATTGAATTTTATATTAGAAAATGATTGATCATTCATATCAATAGGATACATTGAGTGAAACAAATTTATATTTCCACAACGATCACATTTCTTTCCACCAACACATTTGTTTTGGTAAAATAATTCATCACCTTCTCTTTCACATAGAATTTTAGATATAAAAGCAGAGCATGTGGAAGGAGGAGGTGAAATTGGCCATAAATTTTTACCAAAATCAAGAAAAGTGTCGTAATATAACTCAAATTCCACATGATAACGACAACAACAAGTGTCAAAGACAATGATGGGTCTAACAAACCATGGTTTGTTTTGCACAAATGTATTGATGGAAATTTTAACTTCTTTTTTCTCTTCTTTGAACTTATTGAACAATTCTATTTGCTCCATTGTATATATATGTTTTTGATGTTATTCATATTTTTTTCCTGCTATTCTTCGTCGCAACACATCCCTTCTATGTGGTGAAACAAGATATTCTGTCAACCAACAATTACGGGCCGATTCTTTAACATTTTCTACAAGTCTATCTTTGTAGGGTTGTCTAGAAATAACTGTCAAACGATCTTTTATATTACTAGATGAAACAATTGTTGTTTGTATCACTCTACATGCAACACTGACATATTTTTTTTGAGAATTGCCAAAATATTTTAATACACTAGTTATATTATCAAAGACATTCTGTTTCACATTTGTATCTTTTGTAGACTTTTAAATACCCAATAATGATGTAGCTTCTTTTAACATTTTTTACTTTATTAGATACAGTAAAATTTGAGTTTGTATTATTACTAATTCATCTTTGAAAAAAGTATTATACATATTCTTAACACGATATCTTATATAATGCTTAACTTCTTTCTTCCCAAATTTATCAGTATCAACATTTTCTAATATTTCATCATCTATGTTGATAGAATCTCATGCATATTTCAATTTAAAGTTTATATTAAAAAAACAAAACCCAAGCATAAATTCATTAAACTATATACAAGTGTTCATAGATTATATTATCTAGATTTATGTACATACCTATAGGTGATTCAGCTTCTACTTCAAGTTTGGTTTCAACATCTTCATCAACATTATGAGGCAAATCTATTTATGTTTTTTGAAAAACATCAAATCCGAATTACAATCAATTATATTTTAAACAATAAATTAAATAAATGAAATCTACACTTTTAATATATCCAATATGTACATGCATACTTGGTTGGACTTCTTCTTGTTGAAAATATTTATTTACATCATCATCGTTTCTTTCTTCAATATTTTCATGTTCTCGTTTCTTTCTCCAATAATTCTCCTTCCTTTGTTCGTTATGGTGAGTTTCATCTCGAGTGCGATCAAATTTTCTCTTGTACAAACTTTTGTTTCCCATGAGTATAATTATCTGTAAAATTTTTAAAAAAATTCAACATTTCAGAATAGTCTCAGAAAAACTTCATTGTCACAAAAATTATTAAAAAATAATATCAAGAATTTTATGTTAAACAAATCCTTCACCTTGAAAATAATGTTCAAGTAAGTTTTCACCTTGAAAAAATGTTCAACAAAGCCTTCAATATATAAATTGTTATTCCAATAAAAACATGAACTTCAAAAAGATAAAAAAAAAAAAATTGCATTCAAAACATCAACCACCTCGTTCAAAACAACGAAAACGATGATTCAAACTTTTTCTTAGGGGCTCCACATATGAAAAACCATGAAATGAGTGAGCAAATTGTGTTAAATTGGTTCGGTCGAAAGCATATGTATAAGATTTTTCACCAACTTAAATGAAATGACGTGTCCCTTCATTTTTTCCCAGATGACGGAATTCTCTCACCCAGCTTTCTGTCGAAAAAATAATGTTCTGTCGAAAAAGTGAGGAATCCGTTTATTTTCTATGGATTCCATTAGAAAAATATTTTTCAGTCGAAAACCTGTGAATGGGATTTTTTGCAAGAACTTGAGAATTCTCTCCAACATACTTGTACTTTGGAGGTTGTAGACTCCTGCAAATACTCAAAATTTAGTTTCGAAATTGATGCCAGCAATTGCAAAATTGAATCTACTTTCAATGGATATAATTTGTTTTCATTTTCATTGTTTTTATCTAATTTTATTTAATTTATAAAAAAATCAATGCATAATATTTTTAGGTGACATTTTGATTCAATGAAATGGAATATCCATATCTCTAAAAATACATAGTGGAAAATTTAGAAAAATTTATATTCAAAATACTTAAATTATTCTCTTCAAAAGGGTATTTTTTAGATTTTACTTTTAAGTAAAAATTAAGATATATACAAGGTAGGGGAAAACATGTGTTTAAAATCTACAAATTTTTCAGCTTGGTCAACTTCAAAAAATTCTAGAAATTATAATATCCATCCGTTAGATTCAAAACTATAGTCATAAGAAAATAGAGTCTTTGTTTATTGTTGCGGTATATTTCGTTTGTCAAAAACAAAATTTTAATAATAGATACATTGTTGGGGGGGAAATAACTCATTATCATTCCTTTCAATTTTAAGGAACATAATGTGAAACAATTGCCAAATTGACATATCAAATCTCAATAAAAATAACTTGAAAAATAGTCAATAGAAAGATAACAAAATTCTTCACAAGTTTTTTTTTTACTGTAAAGTTAAATTATAAATAAATAAAAATACTTTTCTATACTGGAAGTTGAAGAACTTGTGAAAATATAGTTTTTTTTTTTGTTTTCTCATAAAACAACCAAAATGGACACCCATCTTCATGATTTTACCAATTCATAGACTAGG
>SNQJ01S0023484.1:147424-168623 GCA_010110895.2 Picea sitchensis | reverse complement strand
CACATTATATTAGGCATGGAAAAAAAAACAAGGAATTCAAACTATACCCAAAGTTTTGGGTCTATCCACTAGTTTCAAAAACAATTGTTGAACTAGGTATATAAAAGGACAATGGTTCATTGTTCATTGTTCATGGTTAGGGTTTCACTTGATTGCGGTTCTTGCTTATGCCAATTCTCATAGTGGTTGTTTTGTTGGAACAATCCAACATGTACTCCATATTTTCAGGAGGGTGATTCCAAAGATAAATAGTTTGCTCACAATCTCTTCTTCCCGTCAAGTGTTATTTGGTTTCATGTTCTTCTTAGGGTTGGGCTCAAGGTATATGACCATGTTCCATTATTCCTTCTAGTTTGTTGGTATGAGGTTATACCTTTGAAGTGTGGATTCCATTATGGATGTGTTTGGGTGTTTCATGAGAATTGAATTTTACTCTTAGGACCATGGCTATACAAGTATGGTGGGTCTGCATTTCCTCTATTACTCACTATTTGGGATGGATCAAGTTTCCACAACTTTCCTCCTCCTTAGCTTAGTCAAAATAGGTACCAACCTTCACTTAAGGTGGACACCATTGCATGTTTTTAAATGTCTTGAGGGTTTAAATTCATGTTTCCTCTCACAAGTTATTTGAAGGCGGGGGCTTGAAAAAATGAGGGTTTCAAGGTATCTACTTCAAATAGGGTTATACTCTACTCATGGGGATCATGTTTTCACCAAATGGGTCTTTCTCCCTTCATTTCTGGTAGCTTGTTAGGATAGCTTTTTTTTTTTTTTAGGGTGATGAAAGGGTTTGAGGGTTCATCCTTAAACTATTAGTTTATGTCCAAGGTTTATATAAGAAAAATAGATTGTACATTTTGTAACTATTTTACGAGGAGGATTGTCTTAGCCCTAATATGGGTTCATCATTGTTCACATTATCCTATGATTTATGCGACTTTATAAAATTCCAACCCAACATGAACTAGGTGGTAGGGTAATTGCTTGATGGAAAACTCCCTCCAAATTATTTAAATGTAATCCAAAATCAATTTAGAACATATTTTATCAATGTTATTATTAAATATCTGAATTCCTTTCCTTAATGAAGATGAGTTATTGATGCATAATAGTCCTCCAATGGAAAACTATAAATGTGGGGGAAATAATACATAGAGGTTATTTTTCCTCCCGACCAATGTGGTACTTTCTAACAGGTCTTGCCCCTTTAGCATCGATTAATTTCAATGAAAATAGAAGGTAACACTCCCTAAGTCTTTTACATAAAAAAAAATCACACTCCACCTAGAAAATAATAGTAATGGGTCACAAAATCCAACTAAACACAACAATTGTGTGGTGGAGTGGTCACTAGATTACTACGCCATCATTACTCTCAAGGTTCTAGTATACAAGAACACGACCACTCTTACTCATAATACTACAACTTACTCCTAATACTACAATGCCTCCAACAATGGGGTTCTTCTTCTAATCCTATACTAGGCTCATTATTGGGCCTTAGTTCCCCCCTCAAGCTAGGTACACTCCTCTCTTCCTCTTTCCCACTCAAATAATGCTTGAGTATTCTTCAAACTACTCCAACTATCAACATAAACCAATAACAATTATCTTTCTCAAGACAACAATCATTAATGAGACAAAAAGACCAAGATTCCTAATAGAAACATTTTCCTCTATATTCCCAATAACCATAAATATAACAACTTCTCTTCCCGAAAATATCTCCCTTTCCAACCCTCCTCTAAGAGTAATTAACACCCCTAAATAAGATCAGGGAAAAATTAGAGTTAGGTTTAGGAATACTTGGGTCATATGATAGGTGTTTAGAGGGGTAAACCTATCCCCTTTGGGACTTAAACCAAATATAAACTTAGAAACCATATTTTAAATGTTTTAGACCAATATTTCCCTTCCCAAGTCTCACAAGATACTATCTTCTAGGCTAAATATCCTCATTGAGAAAAATTCCTTTCCTCGGGTATGATTTTCACCACATTATTAGTATTCATTTAAGCTACTCACAACATTTGACCTAGGTCAGTGTGGGTCCCGAGATCATAAATATAAAAAAAATTGTTCCTCAACTAAACTTGTGAGTTCCTTAAAGACATCACTTTACATCACTAGACCAACTAGCCATGGAAACGCATGGATCATAACCATAAATCAATATATTATATATCCTTTAATCACTAAAGGTAAACATTTTCCCCATTTAATCATGATAATGCATGGATCGTAATCATAAATTCATACATTAGTTATATCTCCTAGTTAAAAGGAATAAAAGGCCACATATGAGTAAAATTGATCACATAACATTCATGCATATCATGGGAAACAAGTTAAACAACCATCCAAAATAATATTATGAGATTAATGTCATCATATTCAATATATAGTTCTTGTATCTACAAAAGTGATAATTTTCTAAAGGACAAAATAATATCTAAAGATGCATGAATTAACAAGGAGATCCACCATCTATAGAGAGGAAAATAAATAAGCAGAATGCAAAACAATTGGGTGTTACATGGCCTCAACACTAAATAGTCCAAGGAGCTCATCCATAAGTTAGGTTTCCATGTAATAGTTCTCATGCTAAATCCCAATTGATGAAACATAAATGGATAAGTTAGTGCTCAAAAGGCTCTCCATAGAAAAATTTCCTCCATTTAATCATAAAAGTGTGGCTTTGGAAGGAACACTAATACTATAGAAGAATCATACTAGAAACCATTAGGCACCACATTCTCATGCATTCCCTCAAATATTTTCTCTTCATATGAAGGGGTATGTGCATCAAAGAGACGTTGGAAGCAATTATCTTCCCATAAATGAAAACAATCCATATACAATTCTATGCAATCCTCCTCTAGAGAAAACTAGCCATATACTCACTGGTATAGTCCCCTTCAATGGCCACTATGACGTGCATTTCCTTTAATATCTCTAACATTTTTTCAATTCTCCCTATCAATTCCATCTGGTGGTTCTACTATGGTTTTAGGGGAAAATTGACAAGGGTTGTAGCACATTAAATATTACTTGGAGTTGTATCATATAATATACCAAAATGAAGCCACAAAAGTCCTTTTTCAGATGGAATTGGTCTAGGTGAAATATGGGTTCTCTCTCAAAAGATATGTGATTTGGAATCCCATGACCATCACCAAAAAATCCCTAAAAAGAAGTGGATTTCAAACTACAATATATCCTTTGTCTAACCTCCAGTTCCAACGATTTTTTTAACTGAATATTTTTGTGATAAGAATACATATCCACAATTTTTTTATGGAAATTAAACAGAAAAATTCTCATAAGAATATATGAGTTGTTAGATAAACAAGATCACGGAGCAATAAAATAAGACAAATGTGGAAATGAAACACAAAAGATACACAATACAATAGAGACATAGATATATGTGGTTCACCCAGTGTGGGCTACGTCCACCAGAGAAATTGCCAGGTCCTTCCTTTTTATTATCCAAAAAAATGAAGGGATACAACCTACAACACCCCTGTTGTAACTTCCTTTTCTTTCTCTCACAGTATCCTCTCTCAAAATACAATATTCACAATAATACATAGCCACAATACAATTCCCTCATAAAAGAGGGTTTCCTTCTAGAGAAAAAAACCCTAACATAATCTCTATCATCAGATCTATGAATTAATGATGAACGGTCAAGATTGACTATGAAATTAGAATATACATTTACAAGGCATTTTTTCCTTTGGGGGCTTCTCCCTTGAACCCCCACTAACTCCTGGACCCCCCAGCCGAGGGGTGAGCCCCCCAAACCCCACAGGGGGGCCAAGCCCCCCTTGTAACCCCCGTACATGGAGGAGTGTACAGTCTTCATGGGGTATAGACACGATTGAAAAAAAATACCTCTGAATCAAGAAGATAATCAGGCTCCACAACCAACAATCTCCCACTTGGAGACTGATCACAACAACTCCACCTCTCATGTACTTGCTAGACTATGATCCGCCTCGGACCTGGAAAATTTCTCATCTTCACCTTCATGCTTAAAGGCCAAATGAAACTGAGCAGGAACTCAGCTTCTCCCTAGTTACTCCCTTTGTTAACATGTATGCAAGATTCTGACTAGTATGTATCTTTTCCAACTTCAAATGTCCATATTACAAGAAAGATCGTAATGGTACCTGAGGTGTATATTCTTACTATTTGAATGGAAGGTTGAGTTCTTTGCAATATGAATGGCACTCTCATTGTCACAGTACAACTTGCTATTCTCCTTCTTCTTTACCAATTCATCCATAAACCTTTGTAACCAAATCATTTATTTACTAGCCTTTGTAGCAGCAACATACTCTGCTTATGTTGTTGAAAGTGAAAAAAACTTTTGTATTTTTGAAATCCAACTTAATGTTGTTCCACCTACAATAAAAATATACCTTGTGGTGCTCCTCCTACTATCTTTATCACCTGCCATATATGAATCAACATATTGATGTATAACAATGTCTCAACCTCCAAAACATAATGCATGGGTAGAAGTACCTCTCAAATACCTGAGAATCCACTTTACTGCCTCCCAATGTTCTTTACATGGATTTTTCATATACCTGCTCACAACTCCCACTGCATGTGCAATATCTAGTCTTGTGAAAACCATCGCATACATAAAGCTGCCAAATACTAATGAATAAGGGACCCTAAACATGTATTTTATCTCCTCTCATGTCTTGGGACACATTTCCTTAGTTAATTTGAAATGGTTGGCCAAAGGTGTACTAACTTGTTTTTCATTCTGCATTCTAAACCTCTCCAACACCTTATCTATGTACTCACCCTAAGACAATATCAATTTGTGATTTTTCCTATCTCTTGTTATTATCATACCAAGGATTTTATTTGCAACACCCAAATCCTTCATCGCAAATGAATTAGCTAATTTATTCTTGAGCACATTTATATCCTGCATATTAGAACCTGCAACAAGCATGCCATCTACATATAATAGCAAGATAATCTAGCTTCCATTTTCTAGCATTTTAAAATAAACACAGTGATCATAATGACATCTACTATAATCTTGTTCTGTCATAAATATGTCAAACTTCAAATACCACTGCCTTGGAGCTTGCTTTAGGCCATACAAGATCTTATTCAACCTGCATACCAAATTTTCCTTCCCTTTGACCTCATACCTTTGTGGTTGCTGCATATAAATATCTTCATCCAAATCCCCATGGAGAAAATTTGTTTTTACATATAATTGTTCAAGATGAAAATCCTCTACTACCACAAGACTTAAAATAGTCCTAATTGAAGTCGTTTTAGCAATAGGATAAAATATTTCATCAAAATATATACCTTTCTTTTGTGCAAACCCTTTTACAACAAGTCTAGCCTTGTACCACTTTTTTCCTCCATCTTATTCCTTCAACTTGTAAACCCATTTATTCTGCAATGCTCTTTTTCCTGCAAGAAACTGAACCAAGTCCCAAGTATGGTTATTTACCAAGGAATCCATTTCCTCTTTCATGCCTTTCTCCCACTTCCTTTTAGTGTCTACCTGCATTGCCTCTTCATAACTTTCTGGTTCACCAGAATCAATCAACAACAAATAGTACAATGAAGGAGAGTATCATTCAGGGGGTCTACTTAACCTGGTAGATATTCTAACAAAACTTGTAGGAGTTTGAGGTACCTGTTACTTATGTTGTTGTATATTTTGATTTTCTGGTACCTTTTGAATTTCTTTTTCAATGATCTCATCAAGAATTGTGTATTCTCATTTTTCTTTTTCCTGTTTCTTTCCTTGCAACTAATATTTGTATATGAACTTATCATTGAATATGACATATCTAATCCTAATGATTTTGTGATTTTCATAATCCCATAATCCATAACCAAAATCATTAACACCATATCCAATAAAGGTACATTTCTTGGATTTTTCTTCAAGCTTTGTTATATTTTCTTTATCAATATGGACAAATGATTCACAACTGAAAGTCTTCAGAAATGAATAGTTTACCTTTTTACATGTCCATGCATCCTCTAGAATCCCACCATCCAAAGAAATTGAAGGTCCTGTGTTTATCAAGTAAACAATAGTATCTTCAACATCTTCCCAAAACTGTAAGGGCAACCCTGCATTCAATCTCATACTCCTTGCACGCTCCATGATGGTCTTGTTCATCCTTTATGACACACCATTTTCTTGTGGTGTTCCTAGAACTGTCTTTTCTCTACGAATCCCATGGTATGAACAATAAAAATCAAATGTGTTTCTGTAATATTCACCTCCATTGTATTATCCGAGACACTTCAACCTTTTCCCTGTCTCATTCTCAACTAAATATTTCCATTTCTTAAAAGTATCAAAAACATCAAATTTGTGTCGAATGCAATAAACCCAAGTTTTTCTAGTTGCATCATCAATAAAAGTAACATAATAACAAGATCCACCAAGAGATAATACATGAGTTGGTCCCCATACATATGTATGCACAAGCTCTAACTTTTCACTCTTCTTTACCTTTCCAACTCTAATAAATTTGACTCTCTTTTGTTTTCCATAAACACAATGCTCACATAAATCCAAATCAATTTGTTTAATATCTGGAAAAAAAATTCTTTTGTGAAGTATCTACATCCCATTCTCACTCATCTGTCCAAGCCTATGATGCCACAATGTTGTATCCACTCATGTAGAAGATAGAGAGATAGAAGAGTCAATATTACCAGTACATAAATACAATGTACCTACCTTCTCTCATTTTTCTATCACCAGTGATCCTTTGGTGACCTTCCATGCCTTATCTGTAAATATAGATACACAAACTTCACTTGCCAACTGCCCAGTTGAAAATATATTTTTCCCTAGATATGGAACATGTCTTACCTCTTTCAACAACCATTTGTTTCCATTCTTTTGTTTTATTTGTACATTTCCCATTCCAACAATTTTTCATGGTGCATCATCACCCAAATGAACCTATCCAAAATCACCTTGAACATAATCTAGAAAATGTTTCCTATAGGGTGTGGCATGAAATGAAGCCCTTGAATCTACTACCTAAGACTCATAAATATTATCTATATAAAGAATCAAAGCATGTTGTAACACATCACTTGTTACATTTGCTTCTTGATATTTCTCTTGTTGTCCATCTTTTTTTTTATTTGGAGCTTTGAAGTCTTTCTTCAGAGGTCCTTTCTTCCCACAATTAAAACACTCTATCTTTCCCAGTCTAGATTTGGATCTTCCATTCCTATAATTCCCACAGTTCCCTGAGCCTTTTCCTTTATACTTTTGTCTTCCTTTGTTCTCCATAGGCAATGCATTACCTGATGTATCACCTGTGATTTTCCGTCGCATTTTCTCGCTAAGGATAACACCAACAACATCATCAAATTAGAGTGTTTGAACCAAAGACAGAGTTACTTACAGCCATGACCAAGACATTCTAGCTTTCTGGCAATGAGCACAGGATTAGAAGAGCCCCGAACTCATAATCAAAGTCCACTTTTATAGAACTTAGTTGATTAGTAACCGTATAAAATTCATTTAAATGATTTGCAACAAACCCACCTTCTGACATCTTCATATTAAATAATCGCTTCATTAGAAATACCTTATTGGACGCTGAGGGTTTTTCATACAATTTAGCCAATGCTTCCATCAACTCCTTCATTTTCTTTTCTTTTAAAATATTGAAATCCACCCACGCTGCCAAGCTCAACTGTATTGTTCCTAGTTCCTTTATGTCAAGAACCTCCCATTATTTGTCCTTCATGGTCGTCGACTTCTTTGTTATTCTTCGCAATGGTAGAAATATATCCTTCTGATATAAATAATATTCCATCTACATATTCTGTAACTGGTAGTTTTTTCCATTAAATTTCTCGACCCTAAACTTTCCATTTTCCGCCATTTCTCCCACTCGAACCAGGAACCCTCTTTTCCTGCGAGTTACCTTTCGCTCTGATACCACTTGTTAGAGAAACAAGATCACAGAGAAATAAAATAAGACAAATGAAGAAATAAAACACAGAATATACACAATACAATAGAGACACATATATATTTGTTTTTTTTAGAAAAATAGGATCACAGAGCAATAAAATAAAACAAATGAAGAAATAAAACACAAAAGATACACAATACAATAGAAACACATATATACGTGGTTCACCTAGTGTGGGCTATGTCCACCAGAGAAATTGCCAGATACTTCCTTTATTATTATCCAACAAATGAAGGGATACAACCTACAACACACCCGTTGTAACTTCCTCTTCTTTCTCTCACAATCTCCTCACTCAGAATACAATATTCACAATGATACATAGACTCAATAAATTTCCATCATAAAAGAGGGTTGTCTTATAGAGAAAAAAACCCTAACATAACTTCTATCGTTCGATCTACGGACTTATAATGAACAGTCTAGATTTACTATGAAATTACAATATACATTTACAAGGCAATTTTTCCTTCGGTGGCTTCACCCCTGAACCCCCTCTTTCCCATAGACCCCACAGGGGGGTAAACCCCCCTGCACTCTCCCATGTGGAGGAGTGTACATTCTTTCGGGGTGTAAAGTATTCATGGGGTATAAACACGGATGAAAACAAAGACTTCTTAATCAGGAAGATAATCAGGCTCCACAAACAACATGGGTCACCCAATGTGGGCTACGACCACCATAGAAATTGTTAGGTCCTTCCTTTTTATTATCCATCAAAATGAAGGGATACAACCTACAACACACCCGATGTAATTGCCTCTTATTTCTCTCATAGTCTCCTCTCTCATAATACAATATTCACAATAATACACAACCACAATACAATTCTGTCATAAAAGAGGGTTTCCTTCTAGGGAACAAAAACCCTAACATAATCTCTCCCTTCATATTTGTGACTTAATGATGAATGGTCAATATTGACTATGAAATTACAATATACATTTACAATGAAAATTTTCCTTCAGAGCACACTGTCCCCGAACCCCTGTTGGCCCCCAGACTCCCCAGCCAGGGGGATGAGCCCCCCAGACCCCGCAGGGGGGTAAATCCCCCCCGCATGGAAGGTTGTACAATCTTATGTGGTGTACAATATTTATGGGGTATAGACACGACTAAAACCAAAGACCTCTAAATCAGAAGATAATCAAGCTCCACAACCAACATGAGTGTCTAGGTGGAAAGAATTGGTGGGGTTCTCTTTGGCCCTGTTAACCCCCCCATGCCTAGGGGTAACTAGAGGAGATAATGTCTCGAGGCCAAAAATGGATAAAATGATATACACCATGATGATGATGATGATCAACATGTCCAAAGATGGCATCCCAACAACCCTGCTCATTTTCCTCCCAGCATAGATAAACCAAGGTTCATCACATCCAAGCCACCCAGGGTATGGGAGATGGTAAGCCATTGTTACCATGAGGTATTTTAGTACTTATTTCATGAGAAGTAGTGTTCTTAATTTGTCGGGCATGTGGATGAGGATTTTTGGTTGAAGTGGGATAATGGATCACTAGTTTGGGAAATTGTGTTAGTTTCCTTGTTTCACCTTGGTGGTCAACTTTTGTGACCTAGTCCTGAGTTGTCACTGACAACGGAAAAGGGGTAATAATGGGGGGCCCTCCCAAGGGTAACTTTCTTCTCCCAATCATACTTGAAAACTTCCATATTAAATCCTTTTCATATCCTAAACTTTGGCTATGGTCCATTCTCTCGTGAGAAGAGGGCCTGAAGGCCCATAGGTTGTTTTGCAACTACTATAAAAGAATAAGAAAATGATGCTAGAAAATAAAGTGAACATAGAAAAGAAGGACCACCAAAATTTGATCCAATTTGATCTCTATTCATTTAGTGCTTGTCCTGATCCCAAAAAAGTGATGCTAAATCTTGAAACCCTATAAAAACAGACTCACAAACTTGCAAATATAAATAAAAGCATGGACTAGAAAAAGGCAAAAAGTTGTTTGGAAAAAGGTGGCACACAATTATTTCATAACTCAAGAACAAGCGCACCCTCCACAAAAGCGCTCATAGATATGGATTAACACCATAAGACATGAAGGAATCCCTGAACCATATCATTTTCACACTTACTCTTGATGGGTTTTTTACTTTCCCTTATCACTCAAGGAACCTATCCCTCTACTTGGGTTATTTATTTCCTATCTAGGTGGCACAACTAATAGGGTTGGATGAAGGCCCTCCCATACTTAAACTTGGTAAATCACATGCATTCCTAGTCTGGTGTCATGCTTGAAGGGGATACTGAGGCAAATCATCTTACATGACTTATATATTAAGTTTCATCTTACTTTGAATGTTTCAAGTACTAATGTTCCTTATGAACTTTGACTAACCATGTTCTATACTCCGATTTTTTTTGGGTGGCTTTAACATAGTTCTTCAGGGACATCCTCATCTTGTACCCAGGATGTTGTGCCTTTATTTCAGTACTTTGGCATGTGTGATGGAGAGAAATGGGTCATCTGGTGACTCACCACCCTCAAACAATGGCTCTCAATTATCAAAACCTTGGACGATGGACATGTGGGCTTGGTTTGAGCTATTTTTTTCATTGTGCCACACATATGGGATGAAATACCACAGGGTTGGAAGAGTACCCAAGGACTTATTTGCATAAAATATGGAGGAATTTTTAGTAGCAGGTGCTTTTACATCACTTGGAGACATGATTACATCTCTCTTAGCCCTGGACATGGACTTTGGAGGGACTTACCATCATATTCTTAGCTAGGGTTTTGATGTATGGATGGGTATCAAATATGATTGGCATAGATTTGGGTGAGGAGACACCTCACTTCACACTCTTTCACCCTCGGGGGATGCCACTTGGCCTTTGGCGGCCCAACGCCTACCTTTGGAGGCATGACATCACCTTATCCTAGCTTGATGTCACCCTTCTAGAGCATGATGTCACCCTTTTTAGGGTTTTATGATGTAATTTTGTATTCTGGAATTATGTTAGAGGAAAATTTAGGGGTCGACCCCACTTATTTTATGTTGTTGAAAAATTATATAGAAAAATTGTATTAGGGTAGCCTCATATAACAAGCCTACCCTCACATTTCATTTGATCATCATAACTTCTCACCATCTATGAGAGTACTTCTGAAATTTTCTCCCTCTAAGGGTTACCATATCTTTTCAACTCATGCACTATGCTTGGAAGGTCACTTGTGGATGGTTTTTGTTGATTTTGGATGGGAATTTCTATAATTAGGGTTTTATCTCATGGTTTCTTGGATGAAGTGAATTTTCTGCAATTCATTCTTTTGTTGTTAATGTTTCACGGTAAATTTACTATTTTATGCAAGACATATTTCTTAGTGAAACACTAAGAGGGGAACATAAGTTCTTCTTCCTCTAACAAAGTGATTTTTGTCAGAAATTTGTGAAAGATTTCCTGGCTAGAGTTAGGACCCTAAAGTTCTAAAGTGATAGCACTTTAGTATTTTATCCCTAGACCTCTAATCTTGACCTGGTTTAATCTACAAGAAGGGAAAAAAGGTTTCTAGGGCCCAAATGTGCTTGCACCCTAGAAGTCCTTCTCCTCAAGATTCAAAACCCAAGGCCCAAATATGCTTTCACCTTAGGGTTTGAATCCTACCTCTTGGTTTCAAGTAGGCCATCATTCAAGATTGGTTGCATTTGTTGTTACAAGACTCCATAACCTAACAAAGACACTGATCTAGAAAGTCTCTCTCTTTATGAATTGGTCAACAAACTCATTATCTCAACTCTCTTAAGATTTCTGCTAACTTTGATAACACTAACATTGGAAACCTTGTTCAATAATTTTTTGTTTTTATAAGAAGTTTTCTACATCCATCTAAATCACATTTATTTGTTGCATACACTTGTCTATTGGTGGCGTAACTTGTTAAGAAATTTCCTTAAACAATTGGATATTATTCTAGTGGTTGTATGCTAAGTTTACATGGTTAATTGTTACATTTATGAACACTAATTGTTGTTGTTGTTATAGATCATTTAATATTGGTGTATCATTGTTTACCACTACAAATGTATAGCATCCATTGCAAGTTATCTTGTATAGTGTCTTAAAGAGGTAGTAATTGCATGTTTGGACTTGGAAATAATTGCATCTTTGTTGTAAATTTTTCTTGTTCTGGGCAGGTACTCAAATAACATTATACCTCTTCCACTTCCTTGACCTAGACCATTCTTTCGGTGATCAAGAGAGGGGTCGGTAGGCTTGGATACTATACTTTCTTCTTTGATCCCTTGAGTTCATCAGGGAAGCCTCCCTTATGGTGGACTTCTTCCATCAGTAAAATGAGGGAAGTTCTTACTAAGGTGAAAATGGTAGGTTCTTCCATAGTTACACAATATTTGGGGTCTTGTGTTGGACTTTACAAGTACAAACCCCGCGATAACATTTTGGCACCATTGTCAGGGAGGATTGAGTAATTCTCCTCAATTGACGCATATTTGGTAAACTTCTATTGAATCCCTTATATTACAAGTTTACCTAGTGACTCCACTGAGGGTAGTTCCCTCACCTTCATTTGATGATATGATACAAATCATCTGGTGACTCCAAAAATCTCAAGGAGGTATACCAACCCTCCTAAGACCTAGAAAAGAAGGATTCCTCACAACTCTTTTGTAGTGAAGTCCTTGTTCAGTGGAAACCTTCCTTTGTATACAATGGATCAAAAGAAATGGAAATCCAATATCTTTAAGCTGTTGGTCATGTATTCTATCCTAGGATACACTCGATAGATGCCTCCTAAGTATGAAAAATGACTCCCCAAATTTTCTAGTAATGATGTGACTGTTGCTAAAGAGAATATGAGTACCTTTTGGGCCTTCTTCCAAATTAATCCTATGAGTGATGATGCTAAATATTTGGTGATGAAATTTTTCTCATACACTCTCATTGATGATGCTAGGAGATGGTACAACGGTCTCCCTAACAATAGTATTAATACCATGGATCAACTTGAGGAAACCTTTCTTAATGTTCTAATTTTATACGTTACAATTATCTTCTTTAACATTCATTAAAAATTGCATGTAATAGGATCATTGAAAGAAAAACAATCATATAACACAAGATATATCCTGGGAAACCCTCGTGGGGGAGAAAACCCAACAACCAATTATTTAGTATAGATTCCTTCAACCAGTACAATGTCACATTATAGATCTCCACAAATAGACCAAGACCAAAATACCAAAGCCAAGAAACCAAGACCTCCTGTGCTAGACCTCCTTTTCTATACTCCAAATACACAAGAGAAGACGAGTTCTGTGTGTGTGTACAAATGAGAGTAACTCAACCTTTATTTATACACATAACTTGACTCCTGAAAAGATGCAACCCTAAGAGGGGACATTTTGACTTTTACAATAAGGATAACAATAAAATAATACTTTATTTAGAGCCAATTTATACAATAATATTACAATAACCTTCTCGAGGTTTGACCAATACAAATACAAAACAATATCTTCCATAGTTACATCAAAATATCAACACTACCTCTTAACTAGGAAGGTATACTTTGTTTCCACATGATCACATGACCATTGACTATTGAACATATGAATCTATACATCATCGGATATCCATAGTACAACATGACTTCACAACCAATGCATCAAAGGCATGTGGGTAGCTCTCAAACAGCACCATGACATCCACTACCCCACAATGCATCTATACCTCATCATGTGCACCCATGTGACTTCACAACCAATGCACCCAAGGCCTATGGGTATCTCTCAAATAAATACAACATGTCCTAGGACATCCACTACCTCACAATGCATTTGTACCTCATCACTCTCTATGAATAGGGACCACACCAAGATTTTCCATGAAGTGCTCGAAATTCATCCTCGACAGTGGCTTAATCAACACATCTACAACCTACTCCTCGGTATTTATGTACTGGAGCCTCACTTCTCCCCTCTGCACCATATCCATGATATAGTGATATTTGATCTCGATATGCTTCAACTTGTCAAGGAACACCTTATTCTCCGACAACATCATGCAACTTTGGTTGTCACACTAAATGCAAGTCGCCTCCCGTTTGAGACCAAATAACCCAGACAACATCTTATGAATCCACATTGCTTATCTACATGTTGCACATGTTGCCACATATTCAGCCTCAGTCATACTGAGTGCTACACATGATTGTTTCCTGCTACCCCACGAAACCATACTGGAGCCTAGGCTAAAGCAATATGTTGAAGTACTCTTCCAATCAGGAATATTGTTGGCCCAATCTGAATCCAAATATCCATATAACCTAAACTCATGGTATGTCACATACCTGATACCATAATCCAATGTACC
The DNA here is from genome assembly GCA_010110895.2 of Picea sitchensis. Classification (NCBI taxonomy): domain Eukaryota; kingdom Viridiplantae; phylum Streptophyta; class Pinopsida; order Pinales; family Pinaceae; genus Picea; species Picea sitchensis. Next base: position 154,247 of record SNQJ01S0023484.1, on the reverse strand, counting down.
CTTAAGGTACCTCATCACATGTTTTGTTGCGACCAAGCAAACCTACATGGGCTACTCCATATACTAACTCAAGGTGTTCACAACAAAACATATATCTGGTCTCGTTTTCATCAAGTACATCAACAAACCCACCCTCTGCCTATATAAAGTAACATCCATGATCTCTAAAGTCGTATCCTACAACAACTTCATATTTGATACCATAGGTGTATCCATTGCCTTGCAATCCAACATATCAAACCTCTTTGGGATTTCCACTGCATACTTCCCTTGATTCATAAAGATCTCATCCTATCTCTACCATACCTCGAGACCCAAAAATTAATGAATCATCCCGAGATATATCATCTCAAACTCAACAACTAGTTTTGTATTACACTCTGAGATGAGATTTTCCACACCTGTTAGAAATAGGTCATCCACATACAACATTAGTATTACCGGACCATCATCCACAACCTTAAAGTAAAGGTTAGGATTTGCATTGCTCTTTGTAAATCCTAAGCTCATCATAAAACTGTCGATTTTTCCATAACATGCTTTGGGTGCCTTCTTTAATCCATATAAATCCTTCTTCAATCTGCACACATGTGTCTCCCTATCATGTACCATGAACCCTTGTGGTTTCTCCACATATACTTCCTCTTTTATTTCACCATCCAAGAAGGTTGTCTTCACATCCATCTGATGCACCTTCCATTTCATTACTATGGCCAACAAAGTATAGTCCTAATAGAGGTATATCTCGCCACGGGAGAAAATGTCTCCTCATAGTCAATGCCCACATTTCGAGAGAATCCTCGAGCCAAAAATATAGTCTTATACTTTTCAATATTGCCATTAGCTGCATGTTTCGTCTTGTAGATCCATTTTAAACTTACTATTGATTTCTCCTTCGGTCTAGGGACCACATCCTAGACATCATTCTTTACTATGGACTAATATTCCTCCCCCATGGCATCCTTCCATACCCTCTTTTATGCAACCTCTTCATAATTGGATGGTTCTGCATCCATGATATCGCACAAACATGCCACATAGATGGAATATGGTTTCGGCTTCTTACTTTCCCTGAGATATTTTTATGGGGCACCATATCTTTCTGCATCTTTGATGAGCTCCTATGCCCAAGTTGGTCTTCTCTTGTGAGAAGGAATCTATGCTAGCCTCTGAGGTTCTTCCATGTCATTATCCTCATGAATTACTTCCTCTGGTTCAACTTCTTCTTCCTCTGGAACTCTAGTAACTTCATTCTCCTCCTCATGAACCTCTTTCACACAGTGTTGTTTTGATTTGCTGAAAGTTGCACTCTCATCAAAGGTGACATCTCAGCTAATCTCAAATTTTTGGTGACCAGGAATATATATCTTGTATTCCTTCGAAATGTCATTGTAACCAACAAATATTCCATTCTTTCTAGATGGATCCAATTTTGTCCTCTTTTCCTTGGGTACATGCACAAATATGGGGCAACCAAATATCCTTATATGGATGACTTTCGACTTCTCTTATGAAAGCATCTCCTCTGGTGTCTTGTTTTCAAGTACTTTGTGGGGACTTATATTCTGCATGTACACTGCAATATTTGTTGCTACTTCCCATTGATACATAGGTATATCTTGATCATGGATCATAGCTTTCACTACTTCCATGATCGTCTGATTCTTCTTTTCTTCTACTCCATTCTATTGAGGATTGTAGGGAGTAGAAAGCTCCCTCTTAATACTAGCTTCCTTGCAATATTATTTGAATTCCTCTAAAGTGAATTATCCTCCATTATCTAATTGCAAGGTCTTTATCTTCCACTCTGTCAGGTTTTCTACCAGTGACTTAAATTCTTTGAATTTTCCAAACACTTTGTTCTTTGCCTTCAACAAATAGATCCAAGTTTTATATGAGTAATCATCAATAAAATACACATAATATACATACCTTCTTAGTGAATTTTTTGACATCAGTCCACACACATCTGAGTGCACGATGTACAATACTCTTTTGGCTCTGCTATCATTGATGGGAAAGGAGTGTTTCACGTTCTTTACTTGTGCACAACCTTTTCACACACCATATGGTTTTTCTTGGATCTGTGGTAGTCCCTTCATCATATTTCTCACACTCGGTAGGGATTTTAAATGTAGGCAATAAAATATCATATGCCATAATTCACTCAGATTCACAGTGTCATGAATTAATGTTTAATCTGATCACCCTTTCAATTTGTAGATTCATCACTCTTGAACTGTAATCACCACAACATCATAAAAAATATTCCCTCTAGGCCACATAAGAACTTTTCCATCAACATATGCAACTCTATAACATTTCTTATCCAATGTTGAAATCGAGAGAAGGTTCTTCTTCAATCCAAGAACATAGAGAACTTCCTTCATCTTCATTGGCTTTCATGAGTCTAACATGTATGAGGCTTCTCCTACTCCTTTGATCGGATATTTATAGTCATCTCCCAATTTCACCTTGTGTGGTGAATCCTTACGAGTAATGTTAGACAAGGAGTCTATATAACCTGTCATGTGCTTAGAAGCATCATTGTCCACCAGTAAAATGTCACTTCCATGAGTGACAGTTTCTGTAAGGGATGAGATAAGAACATACTCCTCATCACTTGATTCATCTTCCTTTGCAACCTTCTTGGGTGTCTCATCATATTCACTTGTATGAACATGACGCCTTTTACCTCATTTCTTTTCCCTTGGTCTCTGAATGATGGAACAATTCCTAACAATGTGTCTCATTTTCTAACAACAGAAACATTTGATATTTGGGTTATTTCTTCGTCCCTTATGAAAGTTCTTGGGTGAGGATTGTTCTTTATTTCTCTTTCCTTTCATGGTGTGGACGACTAGGGCTTGGTCATCATTTGTCATATTATATTCTCTTGTTGCCATCCTTTCTTCTTCTTGGTTGTAATCTTCCCATAGCCAATTGAACTTGGGTAGATTCCTTCTTGAGAATATCCCTTGAATAAATGCTTCCCATGACCTTGGGAGGATATTCAATTTGGTCATCACCATTTCTTCTCCATTCACTATATCGCCAATGGATTCTATCTGCTCCTTGATCTAGTTCACTCTTGAGAATTAAGAGTGGATGGTTTTTGAATTATTCATCCTCACATTCTTTATCTGAGTTCTCAAGGTCATTATTCGATTGATGTTGTTGCCTTCAAATAGTTTATTTAAGGAATCCATAATTTATTTTTTGTAGTGGATAATGAATATATGTGATGAATAATATGGTCCTTAACGGAGTCTACAATAATCCTCTTTGTTTTGACCATATCCTTCTTGGGCTTAGCTTTAGCCTCATCTCTCTCTTTAGGACTTCTCTAGATCATGTTCTTCTAGGAGGACGGATACTTTGTACCTCTAGGCTCTACAGTTGTCATCTGCCTCTAGCTTCTAATCAATATTGGTTATGGTAGTCATCCTCCCCCTAAATAAAAAATTCTTGATTTTGAAGATCTGGTCCAAGGAAAAGATGTGCTCCACTAGGGTGCACTTGTTGGTGGTATTGTCTTGTCCAACAACCACTCCTATCAATAAAAATGACTCCTTTTGTCTTCTATATATGGGAATTGTCTTCTATTCAAGCTTGCTATGATACCATGTTATAATTTTAGAAGTTACAATTATCTTCTTTAACATTCATTAACAATTGCATGTAATAGGATCACTGAAAGATAAAAAATCACAAAACATAAGATATATCCTCAGAAACCCTCATGGGGGAGAAAAATCAGCAACCAATTATTTAGTATAGATTCCTTCAACTAGTACAATGTCATGTTATAGCTCTCCACAAATAGACCAAGACCAAAATACCAAAGACTAGGAAACCAAGACCTCCTGCGCTAGACCTCCTTTTCTATGCTACAAATAAACAAGAGAAGGTGAGTTGTGTGTGTGTACAAATGAGAGGAACTCGACCTCTATTTATACACATAACTTGACTCCTGAAAAGATGCAACCCTAAGAAGAGTCGTTTTGACTTTTACAATAAGGATAACAATAAAATAATAAAAAAAAATTGAGCCGATTTATACAATAAGATTACAATAACCTTCTCAATATTTGACCAATACAAATAGATAAGAAGTGACCTTCATAAGGCTACAAGCTTCACCCAGTGACCCTAATCCCCCTCAACAGGGACCTCCTCCTCCACCAACAAACAATCCTCCGCCTAGTCCCACTTTTCCAAAGACTAGTGATTTTGACTTGAATATTGACATAAATAGTGTCTTGGAAAATATCAATGTACCTGTACCTTTAACAAAAATCATTAATATTATTTCAACGAAAATAAAAGTTGAGAAATTATTTAAGGGACAAGGTGAGCATGTGGATCCTCCTATAATGTTGCAAACTAATCATTTTAGACCACAATATGATGAGCACCAACCTTTCTTCATCTCATTTCAAATGAACAACAAACTCTTGAATAAATTTATGCTTGAATCAGGAGTGGGTGAAAATATCATGTCCTTGAAAGTAATGAAGCAATTGGGTTTGGAAACCACAAGGATTTATAGAAATATCTGCGGGATTGAATATATGGATATTCCCACACATGGTATAATAGAGAACGTGAAGGTCCACCTTGATCGATATCCCGAGATAGTTTTCCTAATGGACATTGTGGTCATAAATGTCCCAGATGTTTGGGGAATTCTCTTGTCTAGAAATTTTGCTGCAACGTTGGGTGGTACATTACAGATGGATTTGACCTATGCTAATATAACTTTGGATGATGAAACAAGTTCCCTTCAACCCAACTTGCCAGTGGAAACAAATCATGTGGAAGAAATTGACCTCGACCTAGAAACTAGGGAGATCCCTAAAGTAGTTAAGAAGTCTCTTCCATATTTTTTCCCACATGACTTCCCTTTCACCCAAGAAGAATATTTTAATGCTATAGAGTGGCCCAAATGTGAAGATTACCAACAACAACTAGACAATAACAAATAAAAGTAAATTGGCTATGTCATAATATTGAAGATAGATGATAAGGAGCTATTGGTTAGATCGAGCCAAGATGATGTTCTTACTGCAAAATCGCACCCCCTTCCCTAGAAACAATACACCAGGGTAATACAAGGAACAATCAACCTTAAGGGATGAGATTACAAACAAGGAGATTTGGTCTTAGATTGGGATACAAGGAAGGGACAACTTGATACACGAAAGGAGTTTAAGAAACTTTGGTTGGGTCCCTACAATATTGAAAATAAGTTTTTCAATGATTCCTACTACCTATCCAAATTGTAGGGGAGGAGGAATCCACTACCAGTTAGTTTGTCCCTTCTCAGGCCCCATCATGGTGAAGAGAATTGAATTCTTGAACTAACATAGATTAGAGTAGGTAGGGTAGGAATTTGCATCTTGCATTTCATTTGTATATACATAGTTGCATATACATGATGAATTGTTGTTTTGATATAATGAATACATGTTAGGAAATTTCATTTTATTGTTTAATGTTTTTATTTATCATTTTGTAGCTAAAGAAAATTTTATTTTCGAGCATGATTTTGGTATATCACTAAAAACTAGTGGATCGCACCCACCAACAGATACTTCTAAAGTTCTTTGTTTGTTGAAGTGGGTGCAATATTGCATCTCTTGGAGGTTCAGAGATGTTGAGGTTCTCATGCGCTCTACGGTGAGCACATGTCCCCATGTTGGAGACAGATGTTAAGCCCCCATTCCTAAGGTTAACTGGAGGAGATCATGTCTCAAAGCACGTAATGGAGAACATTATCTACACCATGATGATGATGATGATGATTAACATGTCCACATACGACAACCTAGTAACCCCCCTCATTTTCCTCCCAACATAGATCAACCAATGTTCATCACATCCAAGAAACCCAGGGTATGGGAGATGGTAATCCATTGTCACCATGAGGAATGCTAGTCCTTATTTCATGCAAATTACTGTGCTTGATATTTTAGGCATGTGGATGAGGATATTTGGTTGAAGTAAGATAATGGATCACTGGTTTGAGAAATTGTGTCAGTTGTATTGTTTCACCTTGGTGGTTAGCTTCTATGCCCTAGTCTCAAGCTGTCACCACCCACGAAAAAGGGGTAATACTTGGGGGCCCTCCCAAGGGTAACGTTCCACTCTTGATCATACTTGGCACCTTCCATATTAAATCCTTTTAATATCCTAAACTTCAACTATGGTCCATTCTCTCATGAGAAGAGGGGCGGAAGGCCCAGAGGTTGTTTCACAACTACTATAAAAGAATAAAAAAATGATGCTAGAAAAGAAAATGAATGTAGCAAAGAAGGACCATGAAAATATAGTCCAATGTGAGATCTACTCATTCAGTTCTCTCCCTGGTCCCAAAAAAGTAATGCTAAATCTTGGAATCCTATAAAAGAGGACCCACAAAGTTGCAAATATAAATGAAAGAATGGACCAAAAAAGGGAAAAAAGGGTTATGGAAAAAGGTGATACACAAATATTGGGTAGCTCAAGAGCAAGCATATCCTCCACAAAGGCGCTCAGATAAATGGATTAACACCATAATCCATGAAGGAAGCCCTAAACCATATCATTTTCACACTTATTGTTGATGGGTTTTTACTTTCCCTTGTCACTCTCGGGACCTATCCCTATAACTAGGTTATTTATTTCCTATCTAAGTGGAACACAATGGATGAAGGCTCACCTATACTTAAAATTTGTAACTCACATGTGTTGCAGAAATTTCTATTTTCGACACACTAGTTCAGTGGGAGTTAACTGACTAGTTCTATTTTAGACTTTCTATTTTTACCATCACTATTAT
>SNQJ01S0023484.1:116084-135507 GCA_010110895.2 Picea sitchensis | reverse complement strand
GAGGAATAGATCCATTTCAGAGTATCTCATTAAATGGAGGAAACTACCGGCTGAAGATTTCACTTGGGAAGATGAGTCTTTTATACAGAAGCATCCAGAGTTACTCAAGCGTTGCAAACAACACTTGTCTCAATGGGAGGGGCATGTTAATCCCTAATATTGGCTCATTACCCCTTAATTGGGGCATATTATATTAGTAATGTTATTTTATTTATGTCGGCTGTAGGCCATTAGTTGTAATTATACCACCTAGTCTCCTATATATACCAAGGAGACATTTTCATTTTGAATCATATTATACTTGAAAATTTAAGTGGGGTAAAAGGAGGTTGCCCCCTCGAAGAGGCTTATTATCTGAAATTGTCTCTTTTTCAAGGCGTTGAGTACTTTTTCTGAGGTTTTTCTATGCTATATTGATATTTGGTTCTTAACAGAAACCTTCCTATTTATACAATGGCTTAACAGAAATGGGAATCCAATATCTTCAAGCCTTTAGACATGTTTTCTATCCTAGGATACTCTTGACGGATGCCTCCTAATTATGAAAAATGGCTACCCAAAATTTCCAGTAATGATGTGACTAATGTTGAAGAGTACATGAGTAACTTTTGGGCCTTCTTCCAACTTAATCTCGTGAGTGATGACGTTGATGATTTGGTGATGAAAATTTTCTCATCCACTCTCACCGATGATTCTAGGAGATGGTACAATTGTCTCCCTAACAAGAGTATTAATACCATGGATCAAATTGAGGAAACCTTTCTTAAAAGGTGGAGTACTAAAGAGGATCCAAACCTATTTTTGTTGTCACTTACTAAAATAAAGAAATTGGAAAATGAAACTATTAGAGAATTTCATATCAAGTTTGAAAAGTTACTTCAACAAATACCTGTCAATCAACACCCTGAAAAATATTACCTTCTCTTCCTCTGCATCAAGATTTCCTAGGAGACTTTGGGTACTTACTCAAGGAAAAGGGTCCAATCACCATTGAATAATCCAAAGAGATGGATGCGAGAATTGAAGATAATATTTCATCATGCAAGGTAGAACCTTTATATTCCTTGAGAGCCAAGGTTGGTATCAAAACAAGGATAGTACATAATGTTGATCCCACTCAATATGTTAGTGCTCCATGGAAACGATTTGAAGACGCTAGAAATGACATCGCCAAGAAAAAAACCTTGATGATGAATAGGAGCACTAATTTGAAGAAGGCACAACAACAAGCTTGATCTAGGGGGGGAAAAATTGATCAAAACTCAAAGTGTTCAAAATTGATAAAAAAAATGGTTTCATTGCCTAGATTTAATCCTCACGATCCCAATGCAAATCAAACGAGCTCAAACAAAGTTTGTATGAGGATGTTATCGTGTTCTATTTGTTTTTCAAAATAGTCAAAAAAATTTGACTGTACAATCCATATAGTACGTATAGGCCACATGGCAACTGACTATACATTCCATACGATCATATAGTTGATGTGGTAAGGTGACGTGGTTGGGATGCTGATGAGGCATAGTGACTGGGAAGGTGGTGAAGTGGGCCAATCCTTGGTCAACATGTGGCATGTTCGTGCATGAATGTTTGGGTGTATGTGGCCCACTCAGGGGTCACCACGTGACACCCCCTTGTTATATAAAATTTTGGTTTGGACTCCACCAATATCGAACCCACGAACTCCAGGCGTGGGAAATACTTCACGTAGGTCGGGCCACCAACCCGCCTACCATTAGTTCTTAACCATATAGTTCATAACTTCTATTTAAACTTGAATGATGGTTTCGTTGGGTGGAAAAAGGGTCGGGGCTAATCCCTAGCCTGTGGTCACACACATGACTCCTTCGCATATGACCCATAGTGCGGAACTAATGGGGATTTAGCCAACGAGTCCGTAAAATTAGCGCCAGACTTTGGCCACATGGGGCCATGTGACCAGGATCTCCCTCGAGAAAGGTGCTAGCCATTCTAACGGTGCGACAAATCCACCCACTATCCAAAAATGCACACAGAGCTAGGTTTGGTTACACATAGGCCGGGTTTTGGAATGGTGGGTGCATTTTGGCGAGAAGAGATAACAAGTTATTGGGGAAAACTTCCAATAAGGGTATTTTCTTAAATTTTTGTCCAAAACAGGTGCAAAAAGAGCCCAACTAGGGGTTTTTGGACATTTTGGAGCCATTGGAGCCATCTATTTTGCATTATGAGCATTGTAAAGCATTATTTTTAAAACTTTGATCATATAATGAAAATGATCCATTGGAAGCTGGACCAAGAGATGTATCCCAAGAGAGGGGTGAACTCCTTTATCATTTTGTTGTGTTATGTGATTATTTTGATGGTTGTTTATGAATGTTTATGTTGTACATTTTAAGTATAAAAAAATTAATATTTTCATGTGCTTGCAACTTCATCCAATTTCCCAAGACACATATATTTTCCACTTGTAAATTTGTATACACAAACCTTTTCATTTTCAGATCAAGTTGGTATCAGAGAAAAGGTTTTTGAAGGTTTGATTGTTTGCAAGTGTTTTGTTTTCTGATGCTTACAAGGTTGAAGCTCACAAGAAGAGAAGGACAACTTGCGGAGCTAAGTTCTCAAATTTCAAGAAGGAGAACCATTCAATCAACTCAAGCTTAAAGGAGGCATTCACCAAGTATGGCTCATGAGGAGAGACATGAAATTCTTACTTCAGAAGAGGAAACTTTCAGAAAATCCTTTTATGATATGACAAAAATGGTGAAAGTTTTATATGAGGAAAGGAATGCAAGGTTGCAAGGAGAAATCTCAAATCCTCCAAGAGGTAATGAGGATAATGGTCATAAGACTCAAAAAGGGAATGGAGGGAATGGTGACAGTCCACCTCCTTCACCTTCATCTTCCACTTCTTCTACCATTTCACAACCATCTCCAAATTATCCCAAATAACATGGTAAAATTCCTCCACAAACTCCTTTTCTTAAGCTTGATATTAATTTTGAATTGCCTATGTACAATGGAGAGGTAAATGATGAGAAATTGGATAATTGGATTCGTCAGATTGAAGTGTATTGTAGGATACAAAGAATCCAAGATGATGAAACTAAGATTCATCTTGTTTCTCTTAGATTGGAAAGTGTAGCACTCATTTGGTGGGAAGCCAAAACTCAAGTGGACATGAAGAAGGATGGTAAAGTTTTATCCTCTTGGAATGATTTTATTGTTGCAATTAAAAGGAAATTTTATCCATTAGCATACATGCAGAAAGCTATTATGGATTGGCAAAACTTTAGGCAATTTAAAGGGAAAAGTGTGCAAAGCTACACTCAAGAATTTAGGAGAAGAGCTTTGATTTTAGGTATAGATTTATCTTCTTAAGAAAATTTACTCAAACAAATTGGAGGATTGCATAGCTATTTGAGATATATAAATCCCATGTTTAACCCTACAAATATAGATGAAGTTTGTGTACAATAAATTCATTTATAAGCAAGAGGGAAGAATCCTCCTCAAGAGGGTATCCAAAAGCCATTCTATAATGGAGACAAAGGAAAGAGGAAATTCAAAGGAAATGGAAAGAAGAATGCTTTAGTCAAGAAAGAGGGAGGAAAACTCTCATGTAAACACTGTTCAAAATATGTCCATGATGAAGAGTAGTGTTGCAAACTTCATCCTAAAATGAGACCTAGAAAGTTCAACAACAAAGGGAAACCAAAGACTGTTGCAACTACACAACATGATTTAGGATTTGATTATGGAGATGAAACAAAAATCACAGCCATGTATTTTCAAGGTAAGGACTCTATTGTCAATACTAGTTCTTCAAGTAGTAGCCTCAATGAAACTCAACATGAAAAAGAAAGAATAGATATTTGTCACATAAGGGTAATTTCAAAGCATACCAAGATAGATACTCTATTTGATACTGGATCACAAACAAACCTCATTTCTGAAGACACTGACAAGAAATTGCATTTAGAAACAACTCCTCATACTAAACCATATCCTCTAGGTTGGATATGTGAAAATGACAAATTGCATGTGACAAAAAGATGTAAACTTAGATTTTCCATCACTGCAAACTTTATAGATGAGGTAGAGTTTGATGTCATTCCATGAGATATTTGTGGTATTGTTTTGGGAAGCCCATATTTATATGATAGGAGAGACATCTTTCATCATCATGAGAACAAATATCATTTGTTTAAAAATGGAGTTGACTACATTGTTAGATCACATACAAAAAAGTTTAATTTGTCACCTGTAAATGTTGGACAAATGAAGAGATTAGTCAATGCTAGTAAGAACTTTGTACTCTTGATGATCAAACCCAAAGACGATGTTGAAAAAGAATCTTTCCGAGGATGTGATGAAAAGTTAAAATATGATTTATATGAGGTTGTTAATGAATATGATGAGATGTTTCAGGAACCAAAAGGATTTCCTCCTAAAAGAGGTATCCAACTTGAGATCCAATTGCAACAAGATTGTGCTCTTCCAAACATTGGTATGTACAAAATGTCAGTAATGGAGAATGCTGAAATCAAAAAACAAATACAAGAGTTGCTTGACAAAGGGGTTATCATGCCAAGCACATTTCCATGTGGGTCACCAGTTTTTTTGGTACCAAAGAAAGATGGTACATGGTGCATGTGTGTACATTTCAGAGCCTTGAACAAGATTACGGTAAAGAATCGTTACCCTCTTCCTAGAATTGATGATTTGCTTGATCAATTGAAAGATGCTAAGTATTTCACTAAGTTGGACTTGAGAAGTGGTTATCATCATATTAGGATTTCTGAAGGAGACACATGGAAGAAAACTTTCAAAACAAATCAGGGTTTGTATGAAGGGATGATTATGCCATTTGGCCTTTGTAATGCTCCTGTGACATTCATGAGAGTTATGAATGATGTTTTGAGGCCTTTTGTTGATGATTGTGTAATTGCTTACTTGGATGACATGTTGATATTTAGAAAATCTTTTGAAGAGCATGTTAGGCATGTGAAACAATTTTTTGATGTTTTGAAGAAAGAAAATTTGTTTTTAAAGATGTTTAAATGTGAGTTTGGAAAGACCTCAATTTTTACTTGGGACATATTGTTGAAGGAGGAGAACTGAAAATAGATCCTTCAAAGGTCAAATTCATTTTATATTGGCCCAAGCCCAACAATGTAACATAGTTAAGAAGATTTTTGGGAGCATCCCAATATTGGAGAAAGTATATTGCTAAATTTTCTTCAATTGTAGCTCCATTACATGTCATGACAAGCATTACGCAAGTTTTCCAATGGGGAGGAAAGCAACAAAAAGCTTTTGATGCATTGAAGGAGAAAATTAGTTTAGCTCTATTTCTTGCACTTCTTGATTTAAGACAACCATTTGAGATATAAATAGATGCAAGTAACTATGCCATGGGAGCAGTCTTGTTGCAACATGGTAAGCCCATTTGTTATCATTCTGAAAATTTTAATGGTGTTGTGATTAATTATCCTACATATGACAAGGAGTTGTATGCACTGTTGAAAAGTGTGAAAAAATGAAAACATTATTTGTTGGGAAAAGAAACTATTATTCACATAGATCATCAACTATTGAAATACTTGCAATCACAAACAAAGCTACAAAAAGCAAGGCACTTCAGATGGATGGGTTTCCTACAAAAATTCCACTTGGATATCAGGTATAAGAAAGGAATTTATAGAAAAGTTGTTGATATGCTTTCTAGGCCTATTGTTAGTGCTTCAGTTATTATTAACCATAATTATTTTATGCATGAGATATATGTTGAACAATATAATTTAGATGTTGATTTTAAAGAGGTTTATGCAAATTTGTGTCATTCTAACCAAGTTGAGGAATTAGATTACGATGTGCATGATAATATTTTGTATCATATTGGCAAGCTATGTATTCCATAGAGTGAAATAGTCAACATCATAAGGGAAGCACATTCTTCTCTTATTTCTAGCCACTTTGGTGTAGGTCAGACGATGGCTAATTTGCAAAGGTATTTCTATTTGCCTAAAATGAATTAAAGTGTTTCACGATATGTAAGAGGATGTTCTTTATGTGCTACAAGTAATCCTAGAAATAGAAATTAGGACTGTACCATCAAGCCCTCCAAAACCCTAGCCTCCACATGACGTCAAAGGATTAGAAGGTGGCATCCTAGGCCTCCCAAAACCAATGTGCAGGTGCAATGGGATACAATGTCATCCTCAAGTGCCATCAAAGTGCCTCCAAAGGAATTGTTCATCATCTCATGTGCATAAGAGCTCCAGGGTCCTCTTCCCATCCAGTGGGGTATGGAATTGATCCTTGGGGTTTTCAACTCCCCATGAAGGTCAAAATGGTACAATTCCTCCATGGATATCCTTCATCTAGCAAGATCCTACAAAGACAAACAAGTAAACCCTCCAAGGTTAAACAAGTCACATGTATAATGCCAAGTAAGACACATTTAATAAGAGAAGCACCCAAACGTGTGCATCAAGTCCCCCCTTTTCAAACTAAACAAATGCTCAAATAACTTATAAAAGTTTCCAAATTTAAGTATGGGAGGGTTGACATGGTTCCCTATCGGGTAGACCAATCCTCAATTCAAAGATTTTTTCCAAATAAGACCTTCTCTAAGTCATGTAAATGAGTATGAGGTGGATGGGGGGATGACTTTTGGGCATGGGGTTTCTTGACATACAAGGAATAATATTGTCTCATTTATGGGTGCCTTTGTAGAGGGTGTGTTGCATCCTTCATCTTGTAATGCAACATTTTTCCGAGGCATTTTATCATCATTAAATTATTATGGTCCAAAACATTGAGTGTTATGTGCAATAGAAAGCAAAGAGCATTGTAATTCACTTGAAGTTAGGAACACATTGAGTTCCATATGCAATGGAAATTAAAAGAAACCACAAATGCATCAAGAGGGACATTTATTAATTATGTGTTTTCTTTTTTAAAAGGTCCTTCATTTTTTATGGAGAAGCATTTCATTTCTCTCAGGACCTTAGGGTGAGCATCTAGAAGGATCATTTATGGATTTTAACTTTTTCCAGCTACACACATCTTTGCCTTTAACCCCTTCTTCCCATGAAATGAAGTACAATCCCTTCTTGGTCTAATAATCCCAAAAACCCAAAAAATGAGGAAACAAAAGAGAAGATGTGTAGAAAATAGTAAGTATGTGTGGGAATGGTATGATGACCCTTCAAGGATACCCCCTAGTAGAAACCCTTTTCTCGAGGGTGACCCACTTACTAGGAAACCATGTCAACCACCAAGGTGAAATGAAGAAAAAGGTATAATTTCCAAGAAAACATTTTCATGACCAAGAAAGGACTCTTTACAAAATGTTAAAATGATTCAATTAGTAAAATGAAACTTACCACAAGACTAGACTTGTTACCTCATGAAGCAAGACCTATTGTACTTTTTGGGCCTCGCTGGTGTGGTGGAAACTGTTGTTGTCGATGAATGGTGATGTGTGGTGAGAGGAGGGGATTTGTCTTCTCATATACCATTTGGAACTTTCATGTCTTCAACCTGCGAGCCTTGAGACATCATATCCTTAGTTACCCCTAGCCTACGGGGTAACAGATTGAAATCCCATAGGATTGGCAGAGTACTCTAGGGCTTATGCGCACAGAGGATGGAGGACTCTGTAGTAGCATGTGTTTTGAAATCACTTGGAGATGTGATTAAAACCATTTTAGCCCTGGATGTGACCTTTGGAGTCCCTTGACATCACCTTCTATCCCTTGACGTCATCTTCTTGGCTAGGGTTTTGATGAATGGATGGGTTTCGAAGATGATTGGCATGGATTTTGGTGAGGATACACTTCACTTCACACTCTTTCACCCTTAGGGGATGCCACTTTGCCTTTGGAGGCCCAATGATTTCCTTTGGAGGCATTACCTCACCATATCCTAGCTTGATGTCACCCTTCTAGAGCATGATGCCACTCTTTTTAGGGTTTTATGGTTTATTTTTGTATTTTGGCATTATGTTAGAGGTAAATTAAGGGGTCGACCCACTTATTTTATGTTTTTGAAAAATTATGTGGAAATATTGTATTAGGGTGGCCTCATATAAAATGGATACCCTCACATTTCATTTGATCATCATAACTTCTCACCATTTGTGAGAGTACTTTTGAAATTTTCACCCTCTAAGGGTTACTTGCTATTCTTGTTGAAAGATTAGTTGTTGAAAGATTGGTTGTCATTGAATTTTTGAAAGAGTGGTTGTCATTGATTTCAACCCTTTAACAAGAGTTTAACAAGTTGCATGTGAAGTTAACAAGTTGCATGTCATTAACAAGACATTATGAGTTGGTCCTAGATTAGGAAAAAGGTAAATTCTCGAAAACAAAATAGATAATTTTAGAAAATTCCCCGATGAATCTAAAACCAACCAATAACTAAGAGCTAACTAGAGTGACACTATTCATCAACTTGTTTTTATAATTATATGCATAAACGAAGAGATAATTGATAATTAAAAATTTAAAAAAAAAAACTGCAAAAACACTAAAACTCGAATTTGAGGCATCATATAAAGGAATTTGGCTCCCGAAAAGTGTCGAAAAGGATTCTAATCTGATAGATCAGATCGGAATGACAATGAACTCTTTTAGGTGCAACTCCCTGTAAAATTTCATCTCAATCGGATAACTAAGTCAAAAGTTTAACTCTTGAAAATCCCTGCATTTTTTTAATGAGATCCTCATTGGAAACACATACATATATAGAGAAGAGTCAATTGAATATTTTTTTGTTAATATAGATTGGAAGATCTGAGTTAGTGAGATGAAGGCAGTGAAGTTCAACAAAGGGATAATTTTACAACAGTGGAGTGTATGGAAGAAAAGTTACTCCAACATTGTCTTTGAGGTAATCCATGAGTTGCAGAAGGGAAACGTGCAGACATCCACGAGAAGGAAGTGTACAGGTCATGTATATCTGAAGATAAGATATCCACTCCACTAGGTCATCTATATATTAAATTCTCGATGAGTTATCAAAATCAGTTGTAGAAACAAAAGTATCAGAAACATCATTAACAACAGGTTATCAATTACAGTGACAAAGGTAGTGACATATTGGTATAAATTTGGTTTTCTAGTCGGTTGGACATGGCAAGGAAATGGAGTTTTAGCCTCCTTCCAATTGGAGTCGGTAAATTAAGGAGTTGGAGCTTCCTTCAGGTTGCATCTTGTAAGTAGGGGGTTGGAGCCTCCTTCCAGTTGTAGCTGGAGAAATAGGAAGTCAGTGCTTCCAATGAATGTACTCTTTGATAAATAAGAAAATCATTCTGTGGTTTTTTCCTGCATTGGGTTTCCATGTAAAATTCTGGTGTACTGTGTTTATGTGATGTTTATGCATTGAATTATGGTGTTGATGATATATCAAATTCTAATGATAAACTATTGAACATTATTGGAGGTTTGATATTGTGATTAAAAGTATTGATTGTTCCCATACTAATTCACCCCCCACTCTCAATATTCCAACAATTGGTATCATAGCAGGTCCTTCAGGAAGCAGACTATCCACTAGAAGGAGATAATGGAATACACTAAGATTGGAGCACCAATGTTTGACAATCATAACTATACCTTCTAAAATAAAGGAATGAAAACATTTTTATAGGAACAAGGATTTGATGTTTGGAAATCGGTAGTAGATGGATATAAAGCACCAACCACTCCTCCCACCGACAAAGATGGAAAGAAACTTAGCGAAAATAACTCGAAGGCTAAAGGTACCATTCTGAGTAGTTTAGTAGATTCAATATTTGTCAAGGTTATGCATTGTGATAGTGCAAAGGATCTTTGGGATAAACTCCAAAATATTTATGAAGGATATGTCAAATTTAAGGGAGCTAAGATTCAAATATTCAGAGCTAAGTTTGAACAATTGAAGATGAAGGAAGATGAAGACATTTTTGCCTACCTTTTGCAAGTTGATGAATTAATGGTTGTTCAAAAGGTATTAAGGTCTCTTCCTATGATATTTGATCCTAGAATATCACCCCTAGAAGAAAGAGAATATCTTGGTACATTGAGCATGGATGACCTACATGGAATATTTATAGCCTATGAAATGAGAATAGAGAAATAGAACCCAGACATGAAGGAAGCAACTTTAAATATATCAAAGAAGACAAAGAAGAAGAAAAAAAAAATTTAAAATCAGGTTGCAGTTGTAGTGATGATTCAAACGAAGATGAAGAGATGGCTAACTTCATAAGGAAATTAAAGAAAGGAACCGACAAGTATAAATGTATGCTTCCATTGAAATGATTTAATTGTGGTGGTATTGGTCATTTTTATTATAAATTTCCTCATAAGAATAAATATAGTGATGAAGAAGAATCTTGTAAAAGGGAAAATAAATATCAAAAGAGAAACAAGCGAAGAAACAAAAGGAAATTCTTCAAGAAAATTTTCTACTCAAAGAAGTATAGTTTCTCATCGGACGAGGAGGAAAATGATAGTGGCAATGATTCAAAAAGAGTACTCTTAATAGAAGTATAAAATGATTCTAAAGAAGAAGGAGAAGTTTATCTCAAAGTAGAGCTAATCAGTGCATTAGAATAACTTCAGAATGAAAGAAAGAAAAACAAGTAACTCAAGGAAAAGTTTAAAATGAAAGAGGGATATCAGAATTCCAACTGTGAAGACATTGAGCAAATGATCAAGAGTCTAAAAAATCAAATAGAAGAAGACAAAAAAATTGAGGAAGTACTTAGAAGTCAGTTAGAATAAAAGGAGAAAATGATTGGAATCTTGGAAGCAAAAATAGTATTTTTAAGAAAATATCTTCAGAAGAAAGATATGCAGTAGAAGAGCACCAAAATATTAGATCAAATCATCAACAGTCAAATACCATCAAATGACAGATCCATGTTAGGATACAATCAAGTACATAATGAGAAAGGATTGAGATCCAAGACAACAGAACATGAAGCAAAACAAACAAGCTATGCAGAGATTGGTAGATATTCTATCAAGAAGGAAGAATGAAATCCCCCAAAGAAGAACATTCCATAAATAAAGAAGACTCGAGAATACGAATTTAGAATGAGTTCATCACAAAGAAGATGATATAGTCCCTGATATTAAAGGTTATTTTATAGTCATTGTTTCAATTATGCTAAATTTGGACATAAAGTTGTAAACTACAGAGCCTATGTTGAGAAAAGAAGAAACTTTGCAAGGTACTTAAATAATAGTTATCCAAAAATTTATTATGAAGCATACAACATAAACCAAAACAATTTTGGCTCATTGATCAATGTAGTAGAATTATACAAATGCAAAAATTTTGGACACATTGTGAATAATTGTAGATTGAATATTCCACTCATGGAACCAAAGCAGAATATTGGCAGTCATATATCAAAACCACAAGAGATATGGAAAAGAAAGAAGAATCAATGCTCGCTTGCTCTACAAGCCCAACATAGAAATAGTGATTGGTATGTTGATATAGGTTGTTTAAAGCATATGAAAGATAAAAATAATAGTTTTCTAACTCTGAAGAAAGAAATAGATGGATCAATTTCCTTTGGAAATAATCATTCAGCTAAAATTTCAAGTGGAGGCATAGTTAAGCTTGGAAGAAAAGATGCCATGGAAGAAAATTTTCTACCAGTCAAAGATATGAAACAAAATATGTTGAGTGTAAGTCAAATGTGCAATCAATGACACACACTTTATTTCAACTCGGAGAAATGAGAAATTAGGAAAGAAGGATCAGGAAAGTTAGTGCCGACAACGATAAGGACTCCAAAAAACATATATGCTTCGAATGAAATTGGAAAAGAAAGTTGTTGCTTAGGAAAGGAAAATGAAATTTGGATCTAGCACAAAAGAATGGGTCACATAAATTTTGAAAATCTTGTCGAAATCAATAGAAAGGAAGCAGTAAAATAAATGCTTGAAATTTCAAAGGAATCAAATACTCTATCTATAGATTGTCTACAGGGAAAATATACCAAGAACAAGTTCAAATAAAAAGAGTACTCAACGACAAAACCATTGGCGATTGCACATACCTATCTATGTGGACCATTGAAAACAAAGGGATTAAATGGTGAACAATACTTCATGCTACTAATTGATGACTACACAAGAATGACTACAATTTTCTTTCTCAAGAAGAAATCAAAAACATTCGAAAACTTCAAGATATACAAAGAGATGGTTGAAATAGAGACAAACTTGAAAAATCAAATGTTTGAGATCATGAAATGGTGGAGAATTTACATCGAAGGAATTCATGGATTTTTGTGGCGAACATGGAATAAAAAGACAATTCTCAGCAACCAGAACACCTCAACAAAACAGAGTCACTGAAAGAAAGAACATGATAGTGCATGAAATGGCCAGAACCATGTTGAACGATTCCAATTTGGGTGACATGTTTTGGGCATAGGCATTACATACAGTAGTTCATATCCTGAACATAGGAATGCTCAAAATTAATAGTGATAAGACTCCCTACGAGCTATGGAAAGGAAGACCGGAAAATGTGAATCATTTTAGATTATTTGGAAGCAAGTGCTATATCAAAAGAGAAGACGACATGATTGGAAAATTTGACTCCCGAGTTGACAAAGGAATATTTGTCGAGTACTCAAGCAAGATCAAGGCTTACAATGTTTCAATATGGGACTCAACAAAATAGTGGAAAACATCAATGTACATATTGACGAGACAAGTGTACAAAAGACCAAAGAAGAAAGTAAAGACTCAGCAGAGCAAGAAGGAGAAGAGGATTTGAAAGAAGAAGTAGAAGAAGAAGAAGAGAAGCCAGAAGAAAAGCAAGAGGAATATAACCAACAAAATATTCAGAGATCTCCCAAAAATCCTAGTCAGAAAGTGCAAAAAAATCATCCCTTAGAATAGATCATTGGGAATAAAGATTGAAGAGTTGAAACCCGAAGAAAATTACGCTCACTAAAACAAAAATATCTAGAATTTTTATTCATAGTTGATCCCAACAATTTTGAAGAAGCCAACACTGATGAACACTAGATCAAACCTATGGAATAATAACTGGATCAGATAGATAAGAATGAAACATGGGAACTTGTTCCAAGGCCTAAGAATAAGAATGTTATTGGCACAAAATGGGTATTTAGAAACAAGTTGAATGAGGATGGACAGGAAACCAAGAATAAAGCAAGGTTAATATGCAAGGGATATGCTCACGATGAAGGAATATATTTTGAAGAAAAAATTTCCCCAATTGCCAGAATGGAAGCAGTCATACTGATCTTGGCTTATGCATGTTCTAAGAAAATAAAAGTATATCATATGGATGTAAAATCAGCCTTCCTAAATAGATAAATAGAAGAAGAAGTCTACATCGAACAACCAGAAGGGTTTCTACTGTCAGAAAAGGAAGATTATGTTTGCAGGTTGAAGAAGGCATAGTATGGACTCAAACAAGCCCCATATCATGGTATTTAAGATTGGACAGGTATCTACAACAACAAGGGATCAGGAAAGACAATAAGAAAGAAATATCTACATAAAGGTAAATCAAGGTAGTATATTGATAATTGAATTTTATGTTGATGACATTATTTTTGGAAGTGATGATGACAGGATGAGTCAAACATTTGCTAAAGACATGCATAATGAATTCGAAATTTCATTCTTTGTGAGTTGTCTTTCTTTTTGGGACTCTGCATATGTGAGCAAGATAAATGTATTTTCATCTCCCAAACCAACTATATAAAATAAATGTTAAAGAAGTGTGGAATGGATTATAACTATAACTTGTCGAAAGACTGTGGAAGACTAAATATCTGTGAATGATGGATTTGATGAACCTTTTGTTATAAAAGGTAATGTATGTATTCTTTGTTATTAATAAGAAAATGGATAGTGTTCATGTTGGTGTCAAAAGTCACTCATGGATTGCAGCAGGAGTAAGCCTGAAGCCCATCAATTTATGTCACTATTTGTTGATAAAGGGTGATGAATGGAAGTAAACTCAGAACAATATCGTTCTAACTCAGAAACTAGGCCAGGCAAACACAAGCAGATGAGGTCTTGGTTTAAATTTAGATAGTAAGTTGTAATAAGGGTGAGTAGAAGGAAGACTTCTGTGAGGAAATGCGAAGGCCTGTTGTAGGCATCGAGCTTCTAACAGCCTGTAGAAGAAAAACTTGAACACAAGAACCTCTTATATTCAAGAGAAGAAACACTAAAAGAACATAACAACATTATAATAAATAATTTATCCTAACACAGTCACGACGATTCATGTGAATCAGTCAATCATGAACCCTTTTATTATGAGATCGAAACCAAATGAAAAAGAGAGTTGTATTACATTAAACAAGAAAATTTCATATGCAGATACAAAGCTTGGAAAACCAGTGCTTCATTAAAACATTACAATCGGGAGCTTTGCTCTACCATCCATACTTACAAAAATAAAAAAACTTATATATACTCAGAGAAATACGCCCCTTTGGCAGTCAGAGGGTAGCTGAGACATTAAAGTCCGACTTAGCATGTGCAGGCTCCTCTGGCCAGATGAGGACATCAGATCGACATGGCTCTTTTAGGAAAACCTGCACATAGGATGATCTTGGGCAGATTGTATGCCAGAACCTCCATGCCTTACATTCATGGCTTGAGTCGAGGTTTCAGCTACCTGCTCAATTTTCATTAATTTCCTTCCTCCATGGTAGGTGGCCGATACTTTGAGCATAATGAACGACCACGCGCTTTCTTCCTAGGGCTCAGAGGCTAGCCTCCTTTTTATTTTGGCTCCGCCCTCAATGTAACCCATGGCCATGACCTGGTGCCTCGCTCCAGAGGTGCTTCGACACTTCTCCTTTCGGGAGATTCCACCATTCTAGCGTCTAGGATCCTCGGTGACTAAAACTGCGAAACAACCCTCCATATCGGCGGTTGGATCTGGTTTCAAAATCAATGGACATGATCCATTTTCCCTTTAACACGTTGGCTCTGTGCCCCTCATATACTTTTTCCCCTTTCCATACGACCCTGTTCTATGACCGTGGGCCTGCACCCAAAGTCACCTTCGCATCTCGCATATCATGGATTGAAGGGAGTTGACCCTTGTATTTCAAAGTCACGATAGGAAAAATAGCGACCATACTCAATCGTGCACCACGCGTCCCTTGGTTGGACGACTGAGATCCTCCTTTGATCAAAAGACACAATCACTCGTCGCTCAATGAGCATTTAAACTCAACTGCCCCCCACTTTATCCCTGTTACCTTGTGACCGGGCGCCAGGACCTTGGGCCCGCACCCAAAGGAGCCTTTGCATTTTGCGATTTCGGTGATGGAAGGGAGTTGGCCCCTGTCTTTCAAAGTCACGATAGGAAAAACAGCGACCAAACTCAATCGTGCACCACATGTCCTTCGAGACTAACGGTCCTGATCCTTTCGGGGATTCTCCCACCGAAGGTTCTCGCTCCCCTTCCTCTAACCGCCTTTCCATACGACCTTGTGCTATGACTGTGGGCCCACACCCAAAGTTGCCCTCGCATCTCGTGTATCGTGAATGAAGGGGAATCTACCCTTGTATTTCAAAGTCACGATATCCAAGATCGCGACTGAACTTAATCAGGCACCATGTGTCTTGACTGGATCAGACGACCACAAACATTTCATGACTTTGTCCCTAAGGGATGAGCCCATGTGCTAAACCTCATGCAACTCCATGGATCTGGCTTACCCGATGACCGTTGATCTGCTCCATCGATGGATCCTTGCCGCTGAAAACAAAAATGCCCGCTCGCTTGATTTTAAGCCCGAAATGGACTTCTTCTGTGTGTTGCGCTTGACGCTCATGAATGCGGCCTTTGAATAAAACACATTTTATGGGTTTTTAAAACCCATTTCTTCGCATTTTACACCAAGGGCCCAAAATCAGAGAGAAACACCCCCCTTGCAAGAATTGGTTCTAACATTAGGCTCCATGGGGGATAGAGTTGTCCCTGCGATGCTCTAAGAACTCCTTGTAGTTTCAGTGCCTTGTTGTCGGGCTATGGAGTCAGTTATTAAGCTGAAAATAAACAGAAAAAACAATATTTACAAAAACAGAGGAGCTGTTTAAAGCTCAAACAAAACATTTCTTTGGGAAATGCCCATTTAATGGGCCGTTAAAAACTTCTTCACCCTCCAAATCTTGCAACCTGTACGTGTTATTTAAGAATACTTCAGAGATTTTGAGGGGCCTGATCCAGAGGGCATCAAACTTGTTGTGTTTTCCCCTATTCTGCCTGGGTGCATCCCACTTAAGCACCAAATCTCCCAGCTCGAATTCCTCTTTTCTGGCCTTCCTGTCAAAGGCCTGCTTGATCTTCTGCTGATGACTATGAGCTATGTCCATTACCTGCTCCCTGATCTGTTGCACTTCCACCACTTGATGAATTCTTCTAACCATATGGTCTGGCTCTCCTTTTTGATATTTAAAGAATCTCGCTACAGGTAAAGTGAGCTGAGTGGGAAACACAACCTCCATCCCATAAACAAGTTGAAAAGGTGAGGTGCCCAGGGACTTCTCTATTGTCACTCGATCAGCCCATAGAGTGAATTTGAGCTTTGAAGCCCAGACCCTCTTATTGTCTTCCAATAATCTTTTAATGAGTTTGATTAGACTTTTATTGGAATATTATGCCATTCCATTTCCTTGAGGATAATAGGGGGTGGAGTGAATTAGTGAGATCTTGAACTACTCACAGAACTTAACCAGAGGCTCAGACTTGAAAGAAGTAGCATTATCAGTGACAATTCTGCTGGGACAACAAAATCTGGCTATGATATCCTCCGGGAAGCTAATAATTACCTTGTGTGAAGCACTCCTGGTGGGGGCAGCTTCTATCCACTTGGTGAAATAGTCTGTTGCATTCAGGATCCATCTGTGTTGGCCACTTGAAGGAGGATGAATTTCTCCAATGAAGTCCAACCCCCATTGTTGAAAGGGTGTCGAAGCTACTACAGGCTTTGGTGGCAGAGATTTGAGTTGTTGCTTTCCTGAGAACCTTTGGCATTTGATGCAAGCTCTAACTTCTCTGCAAACATCAGTGAATAAGGTGGGCCAGTAGTACCCAACCCTGAGACTTTTGTGAGTTGTGGTCTTCCAGAAATGATGCCCTCCACAAAGGCCGCTATGGAGATCAAACATAACTTCCTAGGCTTCCTGTGGGTTCAGACACCTCAGAAACACCCCTAGAGGGTCTCTCCAGTACAAGACTTGGTCAATAAGGCAATATCTAACCGCCTTGAGCTTTAAATCTCTTGCCTTGCTTTTTCCCATTCTATCAGGAGGCTTCAACTCCTACAGAAAGTACAAAATGTCTCTGTACCAGGTGCATTCTTCTAGTGATAAGCCACCCTGAGAGATTTTATTGGACGGCTCAGCTTGCTGATTTTCTGAGAAAGCATTGATGAAGCTAACCCCCAAGGCCTTGCAATTAGATTCAGCCAACAGCTTGGATAAACCCTGCCCTTTAACCAACTTGGTGGGCTTTATCTCCAGGTTAAACTCAAGGATCTTGGAAATCCATTTACCTCTTCTCCCATCTATGTCAGGTTGTATAAGGATGTCTTTCACAAAGGCTGAAGGGACATATGCAGTCTCTCTTGAGTGCAAGACATAGACTTTGAAATCTTTGAGAGCTTTCACCAAGGCATAGGCATGTTTCTCCATGATCTCATACCTGATTTTTGCATCTCTTAATGCCTTACTGAAGAAGGAAATGGGTTTCTCTCACCCTTCCTCATTTTTCTGCAATAAGACCGTTGCTACTGTATCAAAAGAAGCAAAAGAAAAAACTAGGAAATCCTTGGAATAATCAGGACTGATCAGCACAGGTGCCTCATTCAATGCCTTCTTTATCTGGACAAAAGATTCCCTGGGTTTAGCAGTCCATTTTGCTTCATTTCCATTTCTGAGCATGGCTGTGATGTGTTTCACCAACTCAGCAAAATTTGAGACGAACCTCCTCAGAAAGTTAATCTTCCCTAAAAAACCCTGGACTTCCTTTCTAGACCTGGGAAGTGACAGGGTCTGAATTGCCTCTACCCTGCTGGGATCAATTCTCAGTCCCTCTGTTGATACTATATGGCCTAACAACTTCCCCTCCTTCATAGAAAACAAAGATTTCTTAGGATTTAAGGAAAATACCAAACCTTCGACATTTCAAGAAAACTTTCCTCAAGTGACAGCAGTGCTCTTTACCAGACCTAGAGAAGACTGTGATGTCATCCAAATAGATCACCACAAACTGATCTTTCTCCTCGATGAAGGCTATGTCCATGGCTCGCTAAAATGTTGCTCTTGCATTCATTAATCCAAAAGGCATTTTGGCATACATGAATGTGCCCCAAGGAGTGGTGAAGGTTGTTTTTTCTCTGTCCTCAGGCATGACTGATATCTGATTATAGCCAAAAAAACTATCAATCATGGATATCTTAGATGCACCAGTTACCCTCTACAATAAATGTTCCATGTTGGGCAAGGGATAGTTGTCTTTCTTTGAACTCCTGTTCAGGTTCCTGAAATCAACACAAATCCTGATTTCTCCACTTTTCTTCCTCACCAGGACCAAATTGGCCACCCACTTAGAATATCTCAAGGGGACAATGATTTGGGCATTGTTGACGGGCGAAATGGACCGTCTGTCAACTGGGAGAGTGGAACCGGTCTGGGGTTGTCTAATAACCCAAGCCGTTTGGGATGAACCACCCTGACGGGTTTAGCGGCTCCGTTAGCCGATCTAAGGTCCTAGGAAAACCAAAGAGAAAACTAATCTAAACTAACTAATCTAACTAAAACAAATAAAATAAACTAAACTAACATAAAACTAAATAAAACAAATTAAACTAACTAACAATAAATAAAACTAACTAACTAACTAATACACTATTCTAATTAAAACTAACTACTAAATAAACTAACTAATCTACTATCTATATATACAAACTACTAACTAATATTACACTAACTACTATCTAAGATATAACCTATTTACAAAATGTACAATATCCACAAAATACAGATTTAAATAAAACCTGGAAAACTCATTTGCAACCTACCCTAAGACAGAGAAAGATAATTTTGTTGATTTTATAAATAAGAAATAAAACTTATTGAAATTAAACAATCTAATATACTAATTCTACACATATATCTAACTAGAGTTATATCTAAACTAAACTACTAAGCAAACAATTGACAAACTGACCTGGAAACGCTCCAGGTTTGTCCTGTGTGTGATGACTACGAAGCTGGTCGGAGGAAGGAAACTCGCACCGGATGATCCAGAAGCTTCTCGTAAACGATAGGCTGCACTGCTCTTTGAGTTGTTTACAGGACAAACAAGACATAAAAAATCATAACAATTATATGATTTATAAATCTCTGCAATAAGG
>SNQJ01S0023484.1:99588-112642 GCA_010110895.2 Picea sitchensis | reverse complement strand
GGCACTGGTCTTAAATTGCAACGTTGAGTCATTGATGTTCAAACAAATCTTTCAAACTCTCTAAATTTGAAACCCTAACTAACCCTAGCGTCATACTAACCCTAGCTAGATGATGACGTCTTGCCTCTTTTAACTTTTGCTTAACATTAAAACTTGCGGCTGACTCATCCATTGATAGACATGTGAGTGTTGAATAATTTCATTGGCCCTAAAATCAAAACGTTCACTTGTTTGTCTAGCTAACCTAACCCTAACCCTAAGATGATGTCACACCTATTTTGAGCCCTTGTTTGCATTAAAACATTGTGGCATTGTCATCCATTTGAAAGACCTTGAGTTATGGAGCATTTTCATTAGCTTAATTAGCAAACCGCTTTCTCATTGTCTACCAAAATAGCATAGAATTAGGGCTGACGTCACCCTCAAAATTGTATAGTGACGCAGCAACAATATTTATGTATGAGCAGATTTATTGCATTGAGAAATGATAAGGATTGATTGTATACATTGAATGCATAGTATCACTTTGTATTTATTGAAGAAATATTATAAGCCTTTGTCTTTAATTGCAATCATTGACTTCGTCAATAATTACATTTATCATTGCTCATATATATTTAAAGATAGTCATTAAATTGTGAAGT
Source organism: Picea sitchensis (assembly GCA_010110895.2). NCBI lineage: Eukaryota > Viridiplantae > Streptophyta > Pinopsida > Pinales > Pinaceae > Picea > Picea sitchensis. Next base: position 111,998 of record SNQJ01S0023484.1, on the reverse strand, counting down.
ACTAACCACTGCAGTACGTTCTAGTTTTATTTGTCTTGTCTTGCAAATAGGTGCCATTCAGTGGAATAACTTCTCTTTGACTATCCACTTGGTAGTAATCTGTGAAGGGAAAGCTTACTTTAACCTTTGAAGCTTTGAACCCTAGATCATTTTCCTTCAGAACCCCAGATTACTAGGGACGTCTCCCTTGGGATTAGCTACCCTAAATAGAAAGAGCTCCCCATCGAGGTGACAGTGGGTGGGGAAGCTCCTGTTATGCCAGTTTGAGCCTTGACTTCAAGCTACCTAAACCTTTCCTACAAACTGAGTGATAACATGCCAGTTGAGCTTCTCTGTACAACCTCCTGTGTTCCCCTCCAAAGATTGGAATGGTGGCATATGTGAGATCCATCTGTAATGTTCCTCCAAGTTTTTTAATCCAAGATCTTGACAGCAGCATGCCGAACTTGGGGGGAACATCAGCTACTACAATGTCCATGATCACACTCTTCATTGGTAGCTGAAATAAAGAGACCACCAAGTCTTTGATGAATCCAAGGCATTGCACCCTCCTTGAATCAAAAGAATACAAATCATGATAAGCCTTTGTCACTTCCAGTCCCAATTCTTCCATGACTATTTTGGGCATAAGGTTGTGGGAAGCCCCTGAATCCATGAGGCAATTATGCAGCACCTTATCATGTATGTTCAGGGATGTGTAGAAGGGAGGGGATGAATCATCTTTGTCTTCTACCATGGGAGCTAGGATGACTACTGGCTTTTCATCTTGAAGATTTACTAAGTCTGTGGAAGGCTAGGGGGACTCAGATTGTAGCAGTTTGGAGAGGGACCTTTTGAAATCTTCATTTTTAACTAGTTCTGAGAGGGGTACGGGAATTCTAATCTTTTGAATTTCATGCTCAAAACTAAAGGAGGAAAGAGGCTTAGGATATTCCCTTACCTCAGAGACAGGTTCTTTGGTTGATGGCAAAGTATTCTGAGTTTTCTTTTCTTTAGTAGTGATTGTTGCAGGTTTAGCAGGTGTTTCTGCTATGAGGGGTTGATCATGGCTATCGAAATTTCCTTCTTTCTTCTTTCACCTGAGATGGTATCTGTTAGGAGTGTTGTTGGCCTTTTCCCCTTTACCCAGCTCATTGATTTGAATGTTCATAAGGGATTCTTCATATGCAGATTGAGTCAAATGGGGAAAAGGGGAAGTGTCTTCTATACAGTGAATTTCAGGGTCGAGCTCATCTATCTCCTCTCCTTCCTCATGAGAAACTAGGTTATTTTGGAGGGGGGTTTGAATCCTCTGATCATCTCTGTCTTTTCTCCTTTGTTCCCTTGGAAAAGCCTGTGGCACATTGTTACTAGGCCTCCTGAAGCCTCTTCTATTAGTATTTTGGGGATTTTTGTACATGGACTTCCCTTCTAACTCCCACCTTTCCATTCTAGCCGAAAGTTATTTTATCACTTTAGTTACCTTGTCTGTCTGAAGGGGAAGGGGAGAGGAAATGGATGGGGAGGCTTCAGGTCTCTTCCTAGATATGTCTCTATCAGCCTTATTCTTGAGTTGATCGATAGCCAATATGTTAGACTCTACTTCCACGGTTTCATCTTGCATGTGAGCCAGAGTAGTGGCTCTCCTTTCCCTCAACAGGAGGCAGAAATTGGGATCAAAAGTGCTAGCATAAGTGATCTTAGTAGAGGCTTCTGAGGGCTTTATTTCAGCGGGGATCTTATTGTACATTTTATTGAATCTCTTGGAGAAGTTACAGACAGAATCTCCTTCCTTTCTCTTCAAATACCCAAACTATGTCATGTAATACATGAAGTCTTTTTTGTCTCCCCACTGTCTCAAAAATGCATTATCCAAAGCCTCAATCCCATTGATAGATCCAGGAGGTAGGGCCCTAAACCACTTTCTAGCCTTGCCTTCAAGGCTATGGACGAAAATCCTCATCCATACATCTGCATGCATGATTACATGATCATCTGTAAAACTATAAAAGGCTTCAAGGTGTTCTTCTGCAGCTATGTCCCCTTCACCTGTAAACTTGGGAAGCTACTTAAGGTAGCCATCTGCAGGAAGGGCATTGAGAGGTTGAGGTAACAAAAGGGGAGCATACCTAGCAGCTATTATAGCCTCCATTCTGGTCATGGGGGGATTTTCTCATGCCAGAGGAATATTAGGTGGAGGAGAAGGAGCTCGAACAGGGGATACTAGAAATGAGATTCTAGGTGGAAGGGGAAACAATGGGGGATTCAGAGAGAAGGCTGAGGGGCTTGAGTCAGCAGATGATTCTCTATGTGCAGTACCAGTACAATAATAAGAGGAGGGGTGGTAAAGCTAGGAGTGGGGAAATAATTTGTGGTCCTGGGTCTACGCCAAGGTATGGCTTCAGGGGAGAGGGAAGTGAAAAGGATTTCTCCCTCCAATCCTAGACCAAGGGGGGGAAACCTAGCAGGAACACTTCTGAAATTCAGGAAATGTGAAACTTAAAAAAAAGGTCTGCTAGGAAGTTGAGAAGAAGAGAATGGAGTTTCTACAGAAGGAGATGGAAAATTACCTGGTTCAGTGGTGGAAGTTTCTCCTTCAAAGGCCTTTCCTTTTTTGATAATCACCTCCGGATTAGCTTCAGGAGTAGCTAGAGGCAGCTGTGGGTGGGGCCGCGTGTGTCTACCTCTGGAAGCCACAAATAAAACAACAAGTTATCCATAGTGGAGTTGTCACAATTGAGTCTCTAGGTGCATAGCAGCAATCTCGTAGGGCTCTGATGCTTGATGCACCTTTAGAATCAGAGGCTCGATGTCATTCAATCCCAGGGAAAATTTTCAACTTCGTCCCCAGCAACGGCACCAGAAATGTTGGTGTTAGAAGTCACTCCTGGATTGTAGCAGGAGTAAGCCTGAAGCCCATCAGTTTATGTCACTATTTGTTGATAAAGGGTGATGAATGGAAGTAAACTCAAAACAATATCGTTCTAACTCAGAAACTAGGCTAGGCAAACACAAGCAGATGAGGTCTTGGTTTAACTTCAGACAATAAGTTGTAATAAGGGTGGGTATGAGGAAGACTTTTGTGAGGAAATGCGAAGGGTTGTTGTAGGCATCAAGCTTATAACAGCCTATAGAAGAAAAATTTGAACACAAGAACCTCTTATATTCAAGAGAAGAAACACTAAAAGAACATAACAGTGTTATAATAAATACTTTATCCTAACACAATCACGATGATTCATGTGAATCAGTCAATCATGAACCCTTTTAGTATGAGATCAAAACTAGATGAAAAAGAGAGTTGTCTTACGTTAAACAAGAAAATTTCATATGCAAATACAAAGCCAGGAAAACCAGTGCTTCATTAAAACATTACAATCATGAGCTTTTCTCAACCATCCATACCTACAAAAATACAAAAACTGAGTATATATACTCAGAGAAATACGTCCCTTTGGCAGCCGGAGGGTAGCTGAGACATTAAAGTCTGATTTAGCATGTGCAGGCTCCTCTGGTCAGATGAGGACATCATATTGGCATGGCTCTTTTAGGAAAACCTACACACAGGACGATCTTAGGAAGAATGCCTGCCAGAACCTCCATGCCTTACATTCATGGCTTGAGCCAAGGTTTCAGCTACCTGCTCAATTTTCATTAATTGCCTTCCTCCACGGTGGGTGGTCGAGACTTCGAGCACAAGGAATGACCATGTGCTTGCTTCTCAGGGCTCAGAGGCTAGCCTCCTTTTTATTTTGGCTCTGCCCTTAATGTAACCCATGGCCATGACCTGGCACCTCGCTCCAGAGGTGCTTCGACACTTCTCCTTTCAGGAGATTCCACCATTCTAGCATCCAGGATCCTCGGTGACTAAAACTGCGAAACGACCCTCCATATCGGTGGTTGGATCTGGCTTCAAAATCAACGGACACAATCCATTTTCCCTTGAAAACATTGGCTCTGGGCCCCTCATCTGCTTTGTCCCCTTTCCATATGACCCTATTCTATGACCGTGGGCTCGCACCCAAAGGCACCTTGGCATCTCGCGTATCATGGATTGAAGGGATTAGACCCTTGTATTTCAAAGTCATGATAGGCGAGATTGCGACCAGACTCAATCGTACGCCATGCGTCCCTTGGTTGGACAATTGAGATCCTCCTTTGATCAATGACCACGATCACTCATCGCTCAATGAGCGTTTAAACTCAACTGGCCCCCACTTTAGCACTGCTACCTTGTGACTGGGCGCCAGGACCATGGGCCCACACCCAAAGGCGGCTTCGCATTTCTTGATTTCGACGATGGAAGGGAGTCGGCCCTTGTCTTTTAAAGTCATGATAGGTGAAATAGTGACCAAACTCAATCGTGCGCCATGCATCCTTCAAGACTAATGGTCTCGATCCCTTCGGAGTTTCTCCCACTGGAGGTTCTCGCTCCCCTTCCTCCAATCTCCTTTCCATACGACCTTGTGCTATGACCATGGGCCCACACCCAATGTCTCCTTCGCATCTCGCATATCATGGATGGAGGGGAGTCGACCCTTGTATTTCAAAGTCGCAATAGCCGAGATGGCGACCGGACTTAATCAGGCGCCATGTGTCCCAACTGGATCGGACGACCACAAACATTTCATGACTTTGGCCCTAAGGGATGAGCCCATGCGCTAAACCTCGTGCAACTCCGTGGCTCTAGCTTACCCGATGACCGTTTATCTGCTCCATCGATGGATCCTCGCCGCTAAAAACAAAAATGCCCACTCGCTTGATTTTAAGCCTGAAATGGACTTCTTCTGTGTGTTGCGCTAAACGCTCATGAATGCGGCCTTTGAATAAAATGCATTTGATGGGTTTTTAAAACCCATTTCTTCTCATTTTACACCAAGGGCATGAAATTGGAGAGAAACACCCCCCTTGTAAGAATTGGTGCTAATATTTCCATAACTAATTAAAGGGTGATTTTCCAATATAGACCATGGTTCTATGAGAGGGATGGTGAGGGGAACCATAAATGGTTGAGATGTCCCCCCACCAAACCAATACCTTATTGGATTTAATGACTCAAACCCAGAACAATCCTTTGACCCATAAATGAATTACCAATCAGATTGGTAGTTGGAAGAGTCATCCTCAAGAGTTAATGAGGATATGGGGTAGAGTAACCATATGTAAGACTTCTAGACCTAACCATGAGATGGAGATTAGGACCCATGCAACCTTGCTAAGGAAGGCAAGAGAAGAGGCGATTTGTGGGCAGAGGAAGACTGACAAAGAGGCGGAGTCAAAATACCAATCTTGAGAAGAGAAAAGAGTGCTTGCAGCGCTCTGGTTCGAGGAAGAAATGGGAAATAACATCGTTCTGGGTGAAAGGAGATGTTGGTAGAATTTTCGTTCCAATTTGATAAAAATGGTTGGCGTGTGACTGTGAAAGTACTCGTGTAGACCTCCTTTCTTGGTACAGAGAAATCCAGTGGCCAAGATCCTATGGGAGGAGGAGAGTAACCTATGTCCCTGACTATCGCTGAGTAAGAAGAAAGAGTCTCTCTCAGAGCATCATGGTCTAGCTCGGGGGTGGCCAATGGTAAATCCGTTCAGGAGTGGTTGTGCCTATGGTTGGGTGGAAACATGCACCCCTTTAAGTAGTTGCTTCATGAATTCTGGTTTTCTAATAAGTATTTTCATACCGTGTGTATTGAAATGGAAATGATGATTGAATATATTTATATGTCTATGATTGATTTCTATATTGAAAGATTAAGGTAGAAATATGTATTGTCTCTCTATAAACCTATGCTTTTGAATGGTCTTTTGCTTGCCTCAGCTTCACAGTTAGAGAGTTATGGGATGTAAGTCTACAAGAGAGTCGTGGTAGGATTTACTGAAATGTTTACGTCCTGCCAACCTCTCGAATATACCTTCGCGGGATGCCAAGTTCAAACTCGGTGGAAGGAGGGCACTGCCTTTAGACCCTTCACTTTTGTGATCGAGGGTTCATTCCCATGTCCTTAACCAATTCATGGCTAAGAGAATTGTTGTTGGCACAGGGGAAGACCCAGGGTTCAACTCTACAACAATGCACCAACAAAATCCTAACTACCGGCCCTTTTGGAAACACTTGCGAAGCAGATGAAGTCTCACCTGAGGTAGAAGCAGGGGTGGTTGCAGGACTCAAATGTCTGCAACCTTAGCCAGGACACAGATCTAGGATTCTAACACTTACTCAGCAGTTAACATTTATCAATATTCAATCTCAGTTACAATGCAATTAAACCCTACTTACAGAGCATTACAGTATTCAACCAGATCTAGCATCTAGAAACACTTAGCATGACAGAACATATCAGATCTAGCAAATTCAAGAATTAAGCATATGTATGTTAGTCATATCTAACATCCATCCATAATATTAATCATTAAGCATCAACAGATCATTCATCTATATTAAAGCACTAAGCACATTAACATATAAACACATCAATACATCACACAAAGCAGAGCAACACAGCATGTACATGGTTCACCCCCACCTTGGGGCTACATCGACCAACTCTTATCTTATTTATTAGCTTCTTCAATCAATTACATGCACAGAGCCTTAAAAACCCTACTCCATAGAGGACAGGAGATCTGCGCATCTTGCTAGATCCTCCTTCCCCTAGTAGATCTAAGAATGCAGCCTTCCATAGTCTCTTACAATGACTTACACTTAGATCTGCAAGTATCACACAATATGCACCAAATAACTTACAAATCTTGATCACACAGATCCAATTCTATCACTTATTCAACTTGCAACTGCTCTTTCTTACATTTCCTAGCCTTCTATTTATACATACCAAATAGGCCTAATCACGGGTGAACCCATGGGCCAAAATTCCCATACCCGTTACATAATCCCAAATCCAAAAAAGGGGTTGATATCCTATGATCTCTGCTTTGTCTTGTGCTCCATCTTCGACAGCCTGGTGAAGTCCCAAAATCAGGTCAAACATGACCAAGAATCTGCAAAACTTGGTCAAGGGCCAACAGGCCCCCAAAACTCACTTGTGACTCGTCCCGATTCACTCTGATATGACTAGTCTGCTTTAAAAGCCTCGAACTTGGATCGATCTGCTTCAAATTGTTGTTGTGCCATGGCCTCTTGTTCAACGAACTCTTGTATGACTACTTCATTGGTAGGTCCCTCTAAGCATTGTTCAGCTGCAGTGACGACTTGCTCCAGTTCTTCTCCCAAGTCTTCGATCTCTGTGAACAGTTGGTAAGAACTATCCTGTACAGGTTGGATTCTCTCAGTTAATTCCATGAATTTTCTCTGGATAGTGTGGATCTGTTGTTGGGTAGTGCGCTGATCCTGGGATTGATTCATTCTTTCCACAACTAACAAGGGCTTCAACTGTTCCTGTATCGTTTCTGCTTGATACTTCACCTCTTGGAGTTGCGACTCCAGTGCCTTCAGTTCTAGATTCTCAGTTAGTTTCTTGTAGGTCTGGGCACTATGGTCAGTGAGTTGCTTACATCCATGGTAAAGGATTTTATTCTCTCAACTGCACTTCGAGTAGTTTCTTCTCTTTGATCCCTCACATCCTGCGGGGTGTTGGGCACTGTGCGAAGCTCTAAGTCTATGATTCATTGTTGTAGTTACTAGATAGCGTATGCGAGCTACTCTACTTGATGTGTGACTCGGTCTTCTGCTTGTGGCTCTAAGCCTATCACAAAGCGAACTTCTCTATTGATTGATTCTTTCACTTTGAGTTTCTTTGGGAGCAAATGTTCTTTTTCTTGTTGCATCTGGGATTTCTCTTCTTCAAACTTTCCCTGGAGAGAAACCTTCTCTTGTTCTGCAGCTCTGTGTCATTATACGAGAACGCCTTGCACTTGCTTCAAGGCCTGGGTGGCTTGTTCTGTTTCTTATTGAGCACGACGAAGGTGAGCTTCGACCGCATCAGCTAGTCGGTGGAGTTGGGATCTCTCATCTCCCAACTCTAGTTCTATTGATGGAAGGGGTGCAATGGAGACTGCATGGTTGGACTGAAGGGCCTGTTGTACCCCTCAGAGTTCGATCTCAATTCTATCATACATTTCCTCCTGCTTAGCTTCCTGTTTCTCCACAATTTCCAGTGAAGCGTCGTTGAGATCTATGATGATGAAGTCGAAATCATCGACAATAAGCACAGTCTTCATCTTGGTCACGGTGGGTTTTGATTTCTTCCGGGAAGAAGGTTTCAAGGTAGAAAACTTCCTCTTCTTCAAGGGATCAACCTCATCTTTGGGTGGTGTTACTTTACCTAGCTTCTTTTAAGTTCCTTTTCCATTTAGTTCTTCTACTTCATCATCAACCCCTCAGTCAGGTGATATTGAAGAAGTCTTTCCTAAGGCATTGCTTAATTCTTGGACCTCTTCGGTCTTCTTCATTCTATTGAGTCTGGGTGTATCCTATTCTTTATGTGTGGTCTCTATGTTGTCAGGGTCAAACATCTCTGTGGGGTCTGTAGGAAGAATGTGGTATGCATACCAATCCTTGGTGATCTCCTCAAGGTCTTCTTTCATGATCTTGTAGTACGACTGAAGCTTCTCCTTATGTTCATCGGCCCGCGCTGTTATGTAGATGAACTGTCGATCTATGCAGAACTTCATCGGGGGTTGAAACCTCTGTAGGGTGTTCGGGGTCATGCGCGGTTCAGCTTTGATATCTCTCTTCATCTGAAGTTAATATGCATGAAAAAGAACATTCAACTGCCACTGTTTGTTCATATCACTCGAGTACCAAAGTGTAGAAAACTTCGCAGTAAGAAGTTCGAACAGTTCAATATCCGAGAAGGTCTCACCTTCTGGCATCTCCCAGGCAACAAATATGATGAGGATCAGGATCCAGCTAAAGTGAAACTCGTAGCCCTGATCCTGTGCTTCATGACAGTCTAGCTCCAGCTGATTAACTAGGTACTTCACCTAGTTCATCTACAGGCCTTCCACGCACTTCCCTGCGAGGTCAACAACAAATCCGGTGACCTGCGTAGGTATGTTCTTCCTTACTAACTTTACAACTATTAGTTGGCAGGCTAGGTGCACTGCTCCATTCTGGATGGAGGCTACCTTGTAGCCTCGCGTTCCCTTTTCAACATCATCGTATGTATCCTTGATCTTCTGTGCTAGCACTCGATCTATGGATTTTCCTGGATAGAAATCCTGTGGGTCGTTTCCTTGCATACTTAATCCCATGATCCTATGGATCAACATCGGATCGACTGTAATACGGAGATCTATCCATAAGTAACCGCCATGATAACATGAAAGTAATAGCTTGAAACAGGAGTTCACTTCTTGGTGCCTTCCAAAGTGTGGGATATTAATTACATTTAGTAGGGTGGACTGCGCGAGGTTCATCGTCCACGGCTAGGGGATTATCTTAGAGTTCTTCCCCTTCATCCTGGTCAGGTATTTATACGGGGCGAGCATATTGTATTTGTTGTGATCTTCGAGGTTGAAGTCACTGAACTTCAACGCTGTGATCTTGTCCTGTTGCACATATCCCCTTCGAGAGGTACACAGTAATCATGGAGTACTTGAAATCTCTTGGCACGCTATCTCGACTCACCGCGTTGGCCAGAGGCGGGAAGTAATCGAGCAATATGGATGGGATCAGCTTCGCATTTGCTAGGTCATCTTTGTGTTTGGTTCCCTTTTCTGTTGATGGCCAGGAGAGGCTTGCAGTCCTTTCATCGATGACACTTGAATACTTGTAGACATTTCTCTTTCAAACATTACTCTTTCAGTCATTAGTTCAATGAGAACTTCCTCGACAATTTTCTCTGTAGTGCTAAGCTCGTCTGACATGAACGCTTGTGGTTGAATATCACGGGTTCAAAGGGTAACTTCTCAATGCAATGGGATGAATGGTGATAGCGCGATGATCACTTGTGAGAAATAAACTAGTCTGTGGGCTCAGATTCATGGTTAGCAAAAGTGTTCTTTTTGTGTGGCACGATGGGATAAATAGATAACTTGGCAATAGATCTCTTGCAATGGGTGAGAAGCCTTCATTAACTCGATGTTGTTCATTATGGCATGGTCCTAAGTGTCTGGTGGTGAAATTTCTGATCATAAATGCCTTTCTACCCATTTCGGTCGTCGGTCTAATAGTTATACTGTCCCCAACAACTATATTGCATCGCCATGGCGAAGTGCCATGTGACGCAGTTTTGATATCTCGACGAAGTTCCAATTTTGCAAATTTTCCTTCTACGAAGTTCCCTATGGAAACTTTTGTAACTTTTCGATTTTAGCTTTCTTCTTACTTAGTTTTCTAGCCTTCTTTCCAGTGAGCTTCATCTCAGAATTCCTTTTTCCATTCTGATTCTTATCTTCTTTTGGCAGAGTAACTTCACGTTGGTGAGGTTCTTTCCTAGAAATTAGGGGTAATACTGTATCTAGAATAGGTACTTCAGTCTTCTGTGAATCTTCTAGTGTTCTTCCTAATTCGACATCCAAGTCTTCGGTCTTAAATAACTTTGCTCGGTTCTCCTGTTTTTCAATCAAGTGTGTGATCCTCCTAGTCATGAAATATTTTAACTCTTGCTTCTTCTGCTCTATGATTTATTCTTCTTTTCTTATGGCCTGATCTCCTTTAATCCAAGGTTTTCCTAGTAACATAGAAAATGGAGCGTTCTTTTAAATAAATTTGGCAAATTCAAATTCTTCCTCTGTCGAAGTTCCATTGGCATTCATAGATGTCTGGGTAAGTATTCCACACAGGGTTATCATATTTCCTCTGAATAATCCTATTCCTCCCAATGAAGGAATCATAGCAGGCTTTCCTAGAATTTCCCAAGTTCTTTCTGTCATGATATTCACCTGTGTTTCCTCATCCAGAACACAGTCAATGTCGAAGTCTCCTATTCTTACTTCAATGCATTCTTTTTCTTTGAATATATCTGATAAGCTGATATGTCGGTGGTCATTCAGGGTTTCTTTCATCTGTAGAAATAATTTTTTTTATTCTTTCTGGGGTTCTGTCATAATCTCAATTGCTTGATATTTCTCGTGGTCTTCTTGTCTCATATTCATCCTTTCAAACTTAGAAATCATTCTTGGGAAATCCAAAACTTCATGGTCCATAGCTTTGCAATAGAGGCAACTAGGTATTATACCAGGGCATTCCTTAGCCAGATGTCTCGGTTTTCTGCAACTGTAACAAAGGGTTAATCCTCTCTTTCTCTTAAATGATCCCCAACCTTTCCTATACTGTGCACTAGGATCATGGTAGCTACCCTGCAAAAAATTATTTCTAGGATCCTTCATCCATTTGTTAGTCCAAACATTCTCTCTATGCATAGGTATAACATATCTTTCACTATTCTTATCAGATCTACTCATACTAAATCTTCTTTCATATATCAATTCCCTAGTTTTTAAGCTAGGACAAATCTTATTAAACATACCTAGATCCATACTTTAGAAACAAAAATTTCCACTAATATTATCTTCAGTAGAGCACAAAGCTTCAAGATCTAAAACTTTTTACTATTCTTACCTTTATCAGAGCATACAGCTTAGAGATCTTACCTCTTTTATTCGAATCAGGATTCTTTTCTTAGCACAGAGATTCACAAATCGAGTAGAATACGATGCACTAGGGTGACAGATCTACACACAGAGATTTCACAATTTCAGGTCAGATCTTTGCACAAATATTCTTTTTCCTTAGTTCCCAGCGATCACAGTTTCAGGTCCCAGCAACGGAACCATTTGTTGGCACAGGGGCAGACCTAGGGTTCAATGCTACAATAGGGCACCAACAAAACCTTAACTATTGGCCCTTTCGGCAACACCTGCGAAGAAGATGAAGTCTCACCCGAGGTAGAAGCAAGGGTGGTTTCAGGACTCAGATGTCTGCAAACTTAGCTGGGACACAGATCTGTGATTCTAACACTTACTCAGCAGTTAACATTTATCAATATTTAGTCTCAGTTACAGTGAAGTTAAACCCTACTTATAGAGCATCGCAGTATTCAACCGAGTCTAGCATCTAGAAACACTTAGCATGACAGGATAGATCAGATCTAGCATCTAGCAACACTTAGCATGACAGGATAGATCAGATCTAGCATATTCAAGAACTAAGCATATGTATGTCAGTCATATCTAACATCCATCCATAATATTAGGCACTAAGCATTGACAGATCATTCATCTATATTAAAGCTCTAAGCACATTAACATATAAACACATTAATACATCACACAAAGCAGAGCAACACAGCATGTACGTGGTTCACCCCCACCCTTGTTGAAATTACTAAGACAACTGAGAGGGGGGTTGAATGAGTTGTTACTGTGCTTAAACAATTTTAATTCAATTAAACCATTTTTAATCTTTCTCCAAGTGACCATCAATATTATACTACATATGGACAACATAAATAATGAGCATCACTCACACA
>SNQJ01S0023484.1:78230-96649 GCA_010110895.2 Picea sitchensis | reverse complement strand
GTGTTCCAGCACCAACTTCCAGTCACACAGGCACCAACCTATATAACATAGAACAACTGTTCTCCCTTACAGCACCCTACCACCCTAATTTTTTTGGATGCAACTAGATGGAAGATACAACTCCCTGTATTCAAGCACCCACTTGAACCTCTGAGGAAAATAGTCCTCCCTAGCACTTCCCTACCACCCTTATTACAAATAAATGATTGAATAACCAACAACACAGATAAATCAATTCTTACCACTTGTTCATTGTTCTTCAATTCTTCTTTGCTACACTATTCTTCTACTCTGTTCATACTTGGCTTGAATTGTTGTCTCTTTCTATCTGTTCTTTCTCTGTCCTTCTCATTCTTTTTGATATGTGCACATTCTTCTCTCTTCACCTTTTCTCTTATGTTCAGCTTCTGTTCCTTATCTCTGAGCTTTCTTCACACTACGCATACTGTAGTTTTACCTTTCTATAGTTCAACTCATTTTTCAGTCAGAACATCCAACCTTGCACAGTCGTCTCATATCTTCTTTTATTCACACACACCTCAGCAACTGAATCGCCAACTGATCAAGAATCATGAATCAGTTTTGCTAACTGAATCAAATTGATCAATGAACTATGAGGTGAAACGGTATCCCTCCAATCATATTCGAATTCACCTGCACCATTGGATTACAAGAAACAAAATGTCTTTCACATTTCATATTTCAGCAATTCGCGATTTCGCATGTCGCGAATTCCTGTTGCAAAGCATCTCGACTCTCCAAGTTGCGATCCCTGAAATGGATCCAGATCAATGGTCCACAAAACTTCATAATCCGATCCCTTCTTTTCCTAATCGAACGACTGATGGGATTTTGGCGTTTTTCCCTTCGAGTCTTCATGAATCACAATAGACCCTTTCAGCATTTCATGATTTCACATGTCACAAATTCCAGAAACTCCATGTTGCGATCCCCAAAACTCCATGTCGCAATTTCGCATTTCGGCATTTCGCGATTTTGGCAATTCTTGTGATGAGATATATTGACGCTCCATGTCGCAATCCTCGAAACTCTGAAACTTAATGTCGCGATCCCCGAAACTCCATGTTGCAATTTCGCATTTCGGCATTTCGTGATTTCTATGGTGAAGTGTTTCGACACTCCAACTCCTAGTAATCGAAACCTACACCAAAAGGTGTTTTTTGCATTTTGGCATTCCTATGGTGAAGTGTTTCGACACTCCAACTCCTGGTATTCGGAATTCCAAAATGGAGTTATTTCCTGGTCTGTGAAACTCTTTGTTGATGTGCCTATTTCAGGATTTCGGCATTTCGCATTTCGTGACTTCAGGACTCCTATGATGAAGAGTCTCGACTCTTGACTCCTCCAACTCCCGGTATTCGAAACTCCAAAATGAAGTTATTTCCCAGTCTTTGAAACTCTTTGTTGATGTGCCTACTTCGGGATTTCGGTGTTTCACATTTCGCTACTTCGGGACTCCTGTGATGAAGAGTCTCAACGCTTGAGTCCTCCGACTCTCGATATTCAAAACTCCAATTTCCTGGTCTGTGAAACTCTGAAATGGAGTCTTTGACATACTCTGATCTATCGTATTTCAAGATTTTCTGCCATGAGTTGCTTCCTTGACTCCTGGAGTTTACGATTCTGATCTTGCCATGTGATCATCATTGTGTTGCTGGTCTTGCCACTTTCTCTTGTTCATCATCGTTGGGCTAAGCTTTCCATCAATGACAAAAAAATACTCTGCCTTCTATCTGCCCATAATAAATATGCCAACAACCCTGGGGCTACATCCACCAACTCTTCTCTTCTTTATTAGCTTCTCCAATTAGTTACGTGCATAGAGCCTCAAAAAACCTACTCCACAAAGGACAGGAGATATGTGCATCTCACTAGATCCTCCTTCCCTGAGTAGATGTAAGAATGCATCCTTCCACAGTCTCTTACAATGATTTGCACTTAGCTCTACAAGTCTCACACAGTATGCACCAAAGAACTTACAAATCTTGATCACACAGATCAAATTCTAGCACTTATCCAACTTGCAACTGTTATTTCTTACATTGCCTAGCCTTCTATTTATACATACCAAATAGGCCTAATCATGGGTGAAACCATGGGCTGACATTTTCATACCTATTACATTCCCATGCGCTCCTCCTTCGACAGCCTATCGAAGTCCCAAAATTAGTTCAAACATGACCAAGAATCCTCAAAACTTGGTCAAGGGCCAATAGTTGCATGTAACCCACGAGAATTTTCGGAGGACCCATATGACCAAGTTGTGGGAACCCTGCGTTAGGTCCGAAAGGAGCTAATCCTTGTTGTCTTTAGAACTTCATGATTTCGGAGCTCTGGGAGTTCGGAGCTTCAGAGTGTTACGAACTTACCATTTGTAAACCAACAGAAGCAAAATGGTTGTTACGGTTACCCACGAGGTTGACCGACACATGGAGGTTTCTCTAGCCATGGTAGAGAGGCCTACCCCACTGTTAAACCCTGATACATTCATGAATTGTGAGGTAACGTGAGTCACGGATCTAATGGTATTTGAAATTCCCCTTGGCCATTGGATCTACGTCGAGGTAAGTCTGACGAAGTCCTACTTTGGTAGAATAGAGATGTTTTAACACCAAACTCCCTGAACATTGGAGCTACGATGTGATGAGAGGCATGGATTTGGGGAGTTCATTGAGAACCCCTCTTACCCATCTGATCAACCAGTGGAAGGGCCAGCGTACGGTACTTTGGTGAAGTCCTTCTTTGAGAGAGAAGATTGGCCATAATGTCGAAACCCCTAAAGGCAGGAGCTGTGAAGTGACGAGGAATGTACACTTAGGGACTCTTTGGGATCTCCCCTTACTGTTAGATCTAGACCATGGTCATACCGATGCTAATCACTCTGGGAGAAAGGAGGAAGTCACACCATAGATCCCCCGAACACCGAAGTTATGAAGTAACAAAGGCCATAGATCCAGCGATTACGTGGACACACCTTGATCGTGAGATCAAAGGGCTTGGAAGGCTATCAATCTGGGGTGACATGGCACACTGATGTCACCCAAGGTGATGTGGACCCATGTTTGATGTGACACATATCACCTAGATTTGTATGCTTCGCAGACCCTATGTTCCCATTAAAATGTGACACATGCCACCCACTATAAGGGCCACATGTCATCTTTGCCTTGTCGTGTGTCACCCCCGACACCTTCTTACTTGGTGCATTTGGTAGGTGGAGTACTTGAGACCCACCTGTCCTTACCTCTGTGTCAATTACATCACCATGTGTGAGGGTGGACCCTTTGGGAGTCTGAGACTTCGGGACTCTGGAGGTTTGGGGTGCAGTATCAAGGATATGATGAAAGGCCTGAAGGCCAGAGCCATGTGGCGAGATTTAGGGCTCCTTCAGGAGTTCAGAATTTGGGACTCTAGAGGATAGGCATGTAGAAAGGAGAAGGGATGTTCAGTGTCAAAGTGTTGAACGTCTAACTTCCCTCTAGATCATGTGTTAAATGAAGACCATGTCCCGTCGTTGGATTGGACAGTGGACGAAACTCCCTTGTGGATGTAGGAACTTGGGGATGGTATGAATGAGGTGGATCCACATGGCCCATGTATGATAATGATAGAAGAATTTTGGGAGGCCATATCTTTCAATCCAGAGCTTGGTTTTGAGTCTAGTATTAGTCGTTAGAGAGCTACGGTTGAGTAAAAGAGAATAGATATCTCAGGGAGATGATTTGAGACGACTAAAGTAAGCGAAATTTTTATGCCCCACCTCTAGAAAGGGTACTTAGGGGTCAGGTGTGTTACACATTTAGAATAGTTGAAAATTAAGAAAAGATAATAAATCCAAGGATGCAGATCAAAGACTCTATAGATCGATGATTGGCAGTTTACTCTATGTGATAACATCGAGACTAGATGTGATGTAAGCAGTTGGACAGGTTGCAATATATAAAGCAACACCAAAGGAAACACATGTTATGTTAGTAAAGAGAATATTTTGATATCTCAAAGAAACATAAGTCTATGGATTATGGTATCCAAAAGGGAATGATCTATCTCTAGTTGCATACACAGATGCATATTGGGAAGGAAGTGTTGATGATAGAAGAAGTACAAGTGGAGCAACCTTCTATTTGGGGGATTTTTGTTAGTTGTGGATCCTGATTATCTTCTTGATTCATAGTTCTTTTTTTTCAGTTCTGTTTATACCCCATGAAGACGGTACACCCTAGAATAATATACACACGTCCACACAAGGGGGTTGCAGGGGGGGATTTCCCCCCCTGTGGGGTTTGGGGGCGAAGCCCCCAAAAGAAAAATAGCCTTGTAAATGTATATTGTAATTTCACAGTAAATATGGACTTTTCATTATAAGGCCATAGATCTGACAGAACAAGTTATGTTAGGGTTTTTTTCCCTAGAAGAAAACCCTCTTTTATGAGAGAAATGTATTGTGGTTATGCATCATTGTGAATATTGTATTATGAGATAGAATATTGTGAGAGAAAGAAGAGGAAGTTACAACATGTGTGTTGTAGGTTGTATCCCTTCATTTGTTGGATAATAAAAAGGAAGGACCTGGAAATTTATCTAGTGGACGTATCCCACACTAGGTGAACCACGTATATATGTGTCTTTATTGCATTATGTATCTTCTTTGTTTTATTTCTGCATTTTTTTTTATTTTATTACTCCACGATAAAAAAAAATCTAACAACTGGTATAAAAGTGAAAGGTAACTCATAGGAAAAGAGGGTTCTTGGTTCAAGTGGGAGCAATGGTGGAACATGGAAAGTTTAGGGTCGAGAAATTTAATGGCCAAAACTACCAGTTATGGAAGATGCAGATGGACGATTATTTATATTAGAAGGATCTATTCCTACCATTGGGTGGAATAAAAAAGAATATGATGGCCATGAAGGACAAAGAATGGGAGGTTCTTGATAGAAAGGCACTAGGAATGATATGGCTGAGACTGGCAACGTCGATGGGTTGTAGGTGAATCCCCCTATGGACAAGTGGATTCTCTCTTGGTCTCTAGACTCCTAAGGCCAAGACAGAAAAGTGATTAACATGGACACCAACTTCCTTTTAGATCTAATCAAGCTAATAAATGAAAGAGGAGGAGAAATATATGTACATTGTTAATGGCATTCGTCCCTACAAAGTCCAGGCTGAGATTCGATCTTGAACTCCATGATAGGTCCTGCAGAAAAAACAAAGATACAATGGAATTCCTACTCTACTGAGATCCATCTACTGTAGACAAACTCATATGGAATAAGTACAAGTTTGAAAGAAATAGGCCAAGCATTGATTATTAATGAGAACAAGTAAAAGTACTTACAATCCTTTGAATGAAGGTGCAGCAGCTTCTTCCAGTTCTCCTTGTCCAACCCCTTTTCTCAAGTAATCTCCATTGATTTCTTTGATGGAATCTCACTCATGAGATCAAAATTTTGATGCAATTCCCAATCTCCATTGTCAATACCATCTTATGAGATCATAAGTTAGGTATAATTATGAATCTTCCTTGTACCTTTCACGATGAGAAGGCCTCCTTATATAACCTTGGAGAGGCTCAACCACTTGAGAGATATTTGGGATGAGTTGAGTATTCCTCTCCTTCAGTTGAGGATCTCCCCTAAGATCATGCTTTGACCATCTATTCAAATCCAACTACCTTCAAGAATTGAGGGATTCTTCCCTTATTTGCCTCAACAAACCCAGAATTTTCTAAAAAAGGGTAGCTCTCCCCCAAAAGGGTCAACAGGGCACTCAAGCACTCCCCTAAAGAGGCTCAGGGAGAGCCAGCAGTCCCTTACAGTGGGTAGGGGAGTTCTCCTCTCCAAAATTCAGTTTTTGAGTATTTTTTCCAATGGAAAAAGGCTTGTATTTCCTGTCAAGTGATTTCTATTCTTCCAAACTAATCTTTGAGGTGTCTTAAGTGTCTGTATGATTTCGTTAGAGGCAACACTTGTAGTTAAGATGTGACACTTGCGGACAAGATGCGACACTTACAACACTTGTAATGACAACACTTGTGACACTATCGAAGTGAGTAATTTTGAGGTGTAACAGATTGCCCCCCAAAGTATGAAGTTAGAAGATGATCATGACTAAATTACTTTGTAGACTTTTTTGAGCAAGAGTATGGATGCAGAGAAACTGGAAAAAGCTACACACAACCATCAAACAAATATTATGACATGTTTCAAAACCCAAGCCAGGCATACCTGTGCTTGAGTGATAAAGACTTTTTAGGTATGGCTGCCATAAAATACACTGGGGATCCATAATTATATTGAAAAAATGGTATAGCCACTATAGATACAATGTGTATCTATACTCCTATCACCTGAATTGATCATAGCCACGAAGAATACACAGTGGATCTACGAGATGACAAGACATAGCCACGACCAATACAAAGTGGCTCTATGTAACAGTATATGTTTCATAGTTCAAAATAACTCCTTCGCAACCTGGGAAAAGTACATATAAGAGTGATGAATCAACCCAGGGTCTTCTTATCGATCTCTATGTAGTACGAATATAACCATGTGAATAGATGTCCTAATGTCTAACATGGCAAAAACCACTTGATTACCAAAAAATGATGTAAACCATTAACAAGCGCGAGGGAGATCACCATTGATGTCAATGATTCCCAAGGTACTCTAGTACATTCCAACGAATGTGAATGAATGAGTTGAAGTCGAACATCCATGAAATCATCCGATCAGAGTTTAATGATTTAAACCCACTGTCGGACATGAGGAGGCCTTCCATTGAGGCATGCAGGTCCCAAGGTACCAACTGGTTTCTAAGTCTAAATCCTTGGAGAATGTGTTGAATTCGATAGGAATAGACTCATCGAGTGAGGGCCTTGATGTATCCCCCATCAACGACATGAAATAGACACAGAGATGTAATTGGTAGATCACATGAACATGGACTGACACCGGTATTGAAACAATATATTTGTGATGGTTGACTCTTGGGACAGATACTTCCCTTGAACACTGAGGCACAACAACAGAAACTTGACATGGACCAAAACACGATAATGTAATGGATATGGTGAATTTCGTCGGGTGACCCAAAGGAGTAATAAAAACTCAGAGGATTGGCTCAGTGTAGAGCTTCAGCAGATAAACAATGTATGAAAATACAAAGTGTCGTGTTCAAGGGCGACTCTAAGAGTTACTGCTAACGTTCTAAAAAAATGATTGGCTTGCTTCCTTCAATTTTTTCCCCCATCCAGATAGACGAGTACCTCTTTTTAATTTAACAAGATCGAGAAGGGTAACACGTGCTTGATATGAATCACCTTCGGTAAGTCCATCTTCCTTTGTTTAACTAACTGGAAGAAGTAAGGGTTCGATCCCATATGGGCCCTTCAATGTATTATTGTTTAATGAGTCCAGAGAAGGTAAACTCAGTGGTTTTTCATATTTAAAGAGTCTAAAAACAGCTTAAAGATGACTCCAGTGTTATCCTTTTTCGTAATGTTAGTCTCACGAGGCCAAAAAAGAGATAAATTATCACTCGAAAGATGCCCTTTCAAACCTTTTAATGAGTGGTAAAGGAATCAAGATCACTCAGAAATATTTTCATGTTTAGAAATTTTGAAAAGATCTCAAAGAAGACTCCAGGGGGTTCCTTTTTCGTATATCCATGCAGGTCTGAAAAAGAGATAAAAGTTTACCCGGTTGCATTCTCATGTATTTACGATCATGAGAAAGAACAAAGACTAAGCTTGGTATTCCCCCAGCTTGAAAGCTGGGGGACTTAACTCCAAAATGATCATCAAAGACTGGAGACATGCCCTCCAAGATTCAATTCATTCACCGACTTTGAGGTTGTCACCAATTTCCCTACTAGACAGAGAAAAAGGATAAGAGTGGATGAAATGAAGGTTTAAGAGAGGTGACTGTCTCATTTTTTAGCAAGCTTGACATAGGAAAAATAAGTATGCCCAGGGCTCCGGGTTCAATCCCCATATTGTTGTTTCATTTTTTAATGAGCTTGCTACAGAGAGGAAAACTATGCTCAAAGCTTTTGTTTCATTTTTTAACGAGCTTGCTATAGAGATGAAAAATTTTCTCGTGACCTTTGTTTCATTTTTTAACAAGCTTGCTACAGAGAAGAGAAACTATGCTCGTGACCTTTATTTCACTTTTTAACGAGATTGCCACAAAGAAGAAAAACTATGCTTGTGGTCGTTGTTTCATATTTTAAGTGATCTTGCCACAGAGAAGAGAAACTCTGCTCGTGACCTTGGTTTCATTTTTTAATGAGCTTGCTACAGAGAAGAGAAACTATGCTCGTGGACTCTTCTTGATCATGGATTCCAAGAGAATAATGCTCTGGAAGAACACCATGTCAAGGGACAAAAATCGGTCATGTCTTCCAAGAGATCTTCACTGGATGGAAGAAAATCACTCCGGAAGGGACACATGTCGAGGGTCTCGTCAAGGGTAAGGAGATAAAGCTCCAATAACCCTATTGAAGAGATCACCATGTCAACTACCAGATCCAAATCATAAGAAGTTAAAGTCATGGGAGATAATGCCACATAATTGACATGTGGCAGAGACGATACTGTCTACATGTAAGAACCATTTAGGGAGGTAATCCAGTCAGGACCAACGAACAAAAGTTGATCGATAGTCAATATTTTTCCATCATGAGGGAAATATATCACATGAAAAAGAGTGGATACAATAACTCTCATGGCATAGACATAATCCCACCCAAGGAGTAAAGTGAAATCCAAGGGGTCTCGGACTACCATGACATCAATAAAGACAGTTTTCCCTCCCAAAGTTATGGGAAACTGAGGAAGGGTCCCTAAAGGTTAACTAGTTCTTCTGTTAAAAGATAATAGATTATGTGTAACCAGCGCAAGCTGAGGAAAACCCAAAGTGTGCCAAGCAACAGAGGAAAAAATACTAACGAATGCACCTTCATCTATCAGTGTTTGAGGAACATCCTGACCCCAAACCTATACTGTAATTTGGAAATGAATATGAGAGGGAAAACGAGGTCCAATTAGCACACCCCAATCAAAAAGGATGGCCTCGTTTCTTGGAGGAGGTTTCGTGGGAGAATGAGGAATGCCCCCCAACACGGTAGATTCTGTATCAATGAAAAAAATGTGGGCAGTATCAATTTATTGGTCGATCCGGTTCTGTTAGTGATCAATCCATTTCTATCATTGAATCAACCACACAGGCACTCTTCAGAGGAAGAGCAGGATTGACCGAGGAAGGGACTGGATCAGCCACTTTGGCACTCGTAAAAGGAGGAGTGGGATCGACCGATGATAGAACTGGATCGACCACTTGGGTTTCATTCTCCAAGGGGAGAATGGGGTCGAAAGTGGAAACAGATTGACCACTTTGGTGTCACTCTCTAACGTGAGAGTGGGATCGACCAAGGATAGAACCAGATCGACCATTTTAACACTCTTCAGATGAAGGGTGGGACTGACTGAGGAAGAAACTAGATCAGTCACTTGGGTTTCACTCTGTAGATGAAGAGTGGGGCTGATCGATGACAGAACTGGATCAGCTACTTGGTTTTGTGGTTCAATTGAGGAGGAAACTAGATTGACCACCTGATCAACTGGACTAATCGGGGATGGAACTGGATTGACCAGTCCATCAACTAATGACGAGTTGGGGGAAATATTACGATAACCTTTTGGAAGTTGAAGTTTTTCCAAAAGAGAATAAGCCTCATCCATGCGAGGACAAAGGTGGGAATAATGATCACATTTTCATAACATGCAAAACAATTTGACAGTTGTCTTCTTCTTACCAACCTGAACGTCACTAGTTGACGGGGCATCACTAGCATGTCCAGTAGAGGCCGATGACATGGAGGACCAAATTTCTAAGACCTTGGGAATAGCAGGGAAATCCCTTAGAAGGTCGTCACCCTTACAAAGACTGCAAGGGAATTTGGGTTTCAGATTCTTCATTTTAATCTTGTTGACCTCATCAACACTCCCAATACTATTAACAGTAACTGGTTTTTGGGACTCAACATCTGATGTTATTGGAGCCTTGGCCTTTTTCAGGCTCTTCTTCTTCTTCTCTTTCTGTTTCTTCTTCTTCTGATCAACCTGGCTACTAGCTTTAGAGCTTTCACTAGGCGAAGAAGGAGAAAGGGAAGGAGACTTAATGGGTGAAGAAGATGAAAAGTTGACATGAGGTTGATGTGTGGGTGGTGTACTAAAATCTAAGGTATTAGGTGCAGTTTAAGCATTGGGAAGATTCGAGATCATCGAAGTGGGAAACAACCAAACTAGTAATCCGATGGTGAGTCCCGGAAGACTCAGTGTGGCAATGTACGAAGGACCAATGTTTCCAAAAGAAGGAAAGGTATAAGGTTCCCCAGGAGAAGGGGTTCCTCCATTGGTAGTCTCAGGATTTGATGCCATTAACACTGACTCGACCTAAGGTCCACTAAGTAACACAACTAACAAATGCTATGAATCTGAGAAGCAAACAATCAAACAAAACCTTCCCACAATGAAACCACTAGTTGGTGATGAAATCAAATGTCGTCAGATCAAAATAGAAAGGGGCAGAGATAGAGCAGGTGGATCAGTTATGTTGGTGACTTGCTTAATGGACTTACACCTTGGTGCAAGCTTTCACAAAGTAATTGTGGATTTACCCTCCAAGGAGCCCGAGTGAGTTTGACCAACGTCTATTCCAGGTACAGTGAGACTTCCCTTCACCATCACCTTGTGTAAGACCCTAAATATTATGGCTACCAAGGTCACCAGTTCATATTCAGCCCCTGGGTGGGTACAGCCAATAGTCCAATCCAAACGTATGGGAAGGAAAACAAGTCTGAAATCAACTCGATAGGCTCCCACACATAATCATGGGTATACCTTCAAGTGACCCCCAATATACGATCCGACCACTACAAATAGTTGAACCAAGGAGGGATAATCTCCGTAATTCTCCAGAATGCGACCTCATGCATAACGCCTATGTGAGAGGGGGATCCCAGAAATCCTATACAACAATTGGATTTTCTCTCCCTATCGCAATATGCTAAGTTTGTTTGATAGCTTTGGAAATTTATCCTTTCAACCTATTCCAAAGCCCTAGACCTTAAACTAATGTAGGTTTGCTAACAAAGATGTAAAAAGTCTGATAAATTTTAGTTAAGAGTTGATTTTAGTGGTTGTTGTTTAATCACATTTGTACGAGAGTGAAGACTGATGATATTATGACTCAGTTCCCAAAACATGCATAAGAAATGATAAGCAATCTTTTCTTTCAATGAATATCTAATTAAAGGAAGGAGAAGGATTTTCCTTTCACTGTCAAACACTAAGATGAAATGACCTCATGCAATAGTCCTCAATAAGGAATCCAATGCATTGTTAAAATGTTTGTGTGTGACTGATAACCAGTAGATGTAAAGCTTCTTATGCTAATCGGACTTCAAGAGTTGTGAGATTTAAGCAATCTACAAGCAAACTTCACATAAACCAAAAGACACCCTTGTTATGATCAAACAAGAAACAGAAAGCCAAAAACATAAAAGGAAGGAGAAATATCTTGGACAATATGACTCAAAGATCAGAAAGAAAAGTACAAAATACCTTTGAAACTCCTTACAAAGTTTTCACTCATTCAGATAAATGAGAAGAAAACGACAAATTGACTCCAAATCATGAAGGACAAATTACAAAGTAAGGATAAATGTCAAAAAATCCAAACAAAAGAGGATGAATTCTCATAAATAAGGGTGTTTGAAAACCAATATCAAGATGGTCTGAAAGTATGGGACCCTGAGCAAAAGCCAAAACCAATATATAGCTTCAGAAGATGAAAATTCTGGAGAATTTCTCACAAAATTGGGGTAGTTCTCTAGTATAAGGGGCACCAAAGAATTCCATCACTCTGTGTAAGGATAAAGGGGAGTGCTAGCACTCTGATGGCAAGAGGAGGGGAGCGCTTTGCTCCAAAAACTAAAAAAAAAGCCCAGAAACTCAAAAAATGAAAGAAATTTAGTCAATTAAGGTGATCCTGATGACATAATGAGGCAATCAAAAAAATCTAAAATAAAAATGACAATGTGGAGAAGATCAAATTAGTGGGAAAAGGGCCAAAACAATATTTGGGAATGGAAACAAAAATCAGAGCTCCTCCCCTGTGGAGTCGCCAATTTCTGTTGTAGGGGAATCCCCCTGCGGACAAGTGGATTCCCTCTTGGTCTCTAGACTCCTAAGGCCAAAACATAAAAGTGCTTAACATGGAAACTGAATTCCTTTTAGATCTAATCAAGATAATAAATGAAAGAGAAGGAGAAAGATATGTACCTTGTTAATGGTGTTCATCCCTGCAAATTCCAGGTTGATCTTCGATCTTGAGCTCCCTGATAGGTCCTGCAAAACAAACAAAGATGCAATGGACTTCCTACTCTACTGAGAGTAGCTCAAACATAGATCCATCTACTGTAGACAAACTCATATGTAACAAGTACAAGTTTGAAAGAAACAGGTCAAGCATTGTTTATTAATGAGAACAAGTAAAAGTACTTACAATCCTTTGAATGAAGGTGCAACAACTTCTTCCAGTTCTCCTTGTCCAACCCCTTTGCTCAAGTAATCTCCCTTGATTTCTTTGATGGCATATCACTCATGAGATCATAAGTTTGATGTAATTCCCAATCTCCATTGTTAATACCTTCTTATGAGATCATAAGTTAGGTATAATTCTGAATCTTCCTTGTACCTTTCACCATGAGAAGGCCTCCTTATCTAACCTTGGAGAGGCTCAACCACTTGAGAGATATTTGGGATAAGTTGAGGGTTTCTCTCCTTCAATTGAGGATCTCCCCTAAGATCATGCTTTGACCATCTATTCGAATCCAACTACCTTCAAGAATTGATGGATTCTTCCCTTATTTGCCTTAACAAACCCAGAATTTGCTAAAGAAAAGGGTAGTGCTCCCCCAAAGAGGTGTACAGGGTGCTCAAGCACTCTTCCAAAGAGGCTCAGGGAGTGCCAACACTCCCTGATAGTGGGTAGGGGAGCGCTCCTCTCCAAAATTCAATTTTGAGTGTTTTTTCCAATGGCAAAAGGCTTGTACTTCCTTTCAAGTGATTTCTCTTCTTCCAAACTAAACTTTGAGGTGTCTTAAGTGTCTTTATGATGTCCTTAGAGGCACAACATATGCAATATGGAAGTATGATGTTTGTGACACTTGAAACACTTGTAGTTAATATGTGACACTTGCGGACAAGATGTGACACTTACAACACTTATAATGACGACACTTGCGACACTATCGAAGTAAGTAATTTTGAGGTGTAACAAATTGCCCCCCAAAGTATGAAGTTAGAATACGATGATTACTAAAGTACTTTGTAGACTTTTTCGAGCAAGGGTATGGACACAGAGAAACCGGAAAAATATGCACACAACCATCAAACAAATATTATGACATGTTTCAAAACCCAAGCCAAGCATACCTATGCTTGAGTGATAAAGACTTTTTAGGTATGGCCGCCATAAAATACACTACGGATCCATAATTATATTGAAAAAATGGTATAGCCACTGCAGATACAATGTGGATCTATACTCCTATGACTTGAACTGATCATAGCCATGAAGAATACACAGTGGATCTACGAGATGACAAGACATAGCCATGACCAATACAAAGTGGATCTATGTAACAGTATATGTGTCATAGTTCAAAATAACTCCTTTGCAACCTAGGAAAAGTACATATAAGAGTGATGACTCAACCCAGGGTCTTCTTATCGATCCCGATGTAGTACAAATATAAACATGTGAATAGATGTCCTGATGTCGAACATGGCAGAAACCTCTTGATTACCGATCAATGATGTAAACTGTTAACAAGCGCGAGGGAGATCACCATTGATGTCAATGATTCCCAAGGTACTCTAGTACATTCTAACAAATGTGAATGAATGAGATGAAGTCTAAAATCCATGAAATCATCCGATCAGAGGTCAATGATTTAAACCCACTATTGGACACAAGGAGGCCTGCCATTGAGGCATGCAGGTCCTAAGGTACTAACTGGTTTCTAATTCTAAATCCCTGGAGAATATGTTGAAGTCGACAGGAATAGACTCGTCAAGGGAGGGCCTTGATGTATCCCCCATCAATGACATGAAACGGACACCGAGATGTAATTGGTAGATCACATGAACATGGACTGACATGAGTATTGAAACAAGATATTTTTGATGGATGACTTTCGAGGCAGATACTTCCCTTGAACACTGAAGCACAACAGTAGAAACTTGACATGGACCAAAACACGATAATGTAGTGGATACGGTGACTTTCGTCGGGTGACCCAAAGGAGTAACAAAAACTCAAAGGATTGGCTCAGTGTAGAGGTTTAGCGGATAAAAAATGTATGCAAAGACAAAGTGTCATGTTCAAGGGCGACTCTAAGAGTTACTAGTAATGTTCTCAAAAATTGCTTGGCTTTCTTCCTTCAATTTTTTCCCCCATCCAGATAGACGAGTACCTCTTTTTAATTTAACGAGCTTGAGGAGGGTAACACATGCTTGATATGACTCACCTTCAATAAGTTCCTCTTCCTTTGTTTAATGAACTAGAAGAAGTAAGGGTTCGATCCCATATGGGCCCTTCAATGTATGATTGTTTAATGAGTCTAGAGAAGTTAAACTCAGTAGTTTTTCATATTTAGAGAGTTTGAAAACAACTTAAACACGACTCCAGTGTTGTCCTTTTTCGAAATGTTAGTCTATCGAGGCCGAAAAAGAGATAAATTATCACTCAAAAGATTCCCTTTCAAACCTTTTAACGAGTGGGAAAGGAAGCAAGATCAGTCGGCAATATTTTCATGTTTAGAGAGTCTGAAAAGAGCTCAAAGAAGACTCCAGGGGGTTCCTTTTTCGTATATCCATGCAGGTTCGAAAAAGAGATAAAAGTTTACCCGGTTGCATTCTCATGTATTTATGAGCACAAGAAAGAAAAAATACTAAGCTCGATATGCCCCCAGCTTGAAAGATGGGGGACTTAACTCCAGAATGATCATCAAATGCTGGAGACATGCCCTCCAAGATTCAATTCATTCACTGACTTTGAGGTTGTCACTAATTTCCCTACTAGATGGAGAAAAAGGATTAGAGTGGATGAAATGAAGGTTTAAGAGAGGTGACTATTTCATTTTTTAACAAGCTTGAAACAGGAAAAATAACTATGCTTAGGGCTCCGGGTTCAATCCCTAGATTGTTGTTTCATTTTTTAACGAACTTGCTACAAAGAGGAAAACTATGCTCAAAGCTTCTGTTTCATTTTTTAACGAGCTTGCTACAGAGATAAAAATGTGCTCATGACCTGTGTTTCATTTTTTAACGAGATTTCTACAGAGAAGAGAAACTATGCTCGTGACCTCTGTTTCATTTTTTAACGAGCTTGCCACAGAGAAGAAAAACTATGCTTGTGGTTGTTGTTTCATTTTTTAAGTGAGCTTGCCACAGAAAAGAGAAACTATTCTCGTGACCTTGGTTTCATTTTTTAATGAGCTTTCTACTGAGAAGAGAAACTATGCTCGTGGAATCTTCTTGATCATAGCTTCCAAGAGAATAATGCTCTGGAAGAACACCATGTCAAGGGACAAAACTCAGTCATGGCTTCCAAGAGATCTTCATTGGATGGAAGAAAATCACTCTGGAAGGGACACATGTCGAGGGTCTCTTTAGGGGTAAGGAGATCAGGCTCCAATAACCCTACCGAAGAGATCACCATGTCAACTACCAGATCCAAATCATCGAAAGTTGAAGTCATGGGTGATAACACCACATAATTTCCATGTGGCATAGACGATACTATCTGCATGTAAGAACCATTTAGGGAGTTAATCCAGTCAGGACCAACGAAAGAAAGTTGATCGATATTCAACATTCTTCCATCATGAGGGAAATATATCACACAAAATAGAGTGGATACAATCGCTCTCATGGCATAGACATAATCCCACCCAAGGAGTAAAGAGAAATCCAAGGGGTTTCGGACTACCATGACATCAATAAAGACAGTTTTCCCTCCCAAAGTTATGGGAAACTGAGGAAGGGTCCCTAAAGGTTCACTAGTTCTTCTATTAAAAGCTAACAGATTCTATGTAACTGGCGCAAGATGAGGACAACCCAAAGCATGCCAAGCATCAGAGGACAAAATACTAATGGATGCACCTTCATCTATCAGTGTTTGAGGAACGTCCCGACCACAAACCTGTACTGTAATCTGGAAAGGAATGTGAGAGGGAAGACGAGGTCCAGTTAGAGCACCCCAATAAAAAAGGATGGCCTCATTTCTTGGAGGGGGTTTCACGGGAGAATGAGGAATGCCCCCTAGCATGGTAGATTTTGTATCAACAAAAAAAACATGGGCAGTATCAGGTTTACTCTCTAGAGGGAGAGTAGGATCGACCGATGATGGGATCAGATCAACCACGCAGGCACTCTTCAGAGGAAGAGTGGGATTGACCGAGGAAGGGACGGGATCAACCACTTTGGCACTCGTCAAAGGAGGAGTGGGATCGACCGATGACAGAACCAGATCGACCACTTGGGTTTCATTATCCAAGGGGAGAATGGGGTCGAAGGGTGGAAATGGATCGACCACTTTGGTGTCACTCTCTAATGGGAGAGTGGGATCGATCGAGGACAGAACTAGATCGCCCATTTTAACACTCTTCAGATGAAGGGTGGGACTGACTGAGGAAGAAACTAGATTAGTCACTTGGGTTTCACTCTATAGATGAAGAATCAGGATGACTGATGACAAAACTGGATCAGCTACTTTGGTTTGTGGTTCAATCGAGGAGGAAACTAGATTGACCACCTGATCAACCAGACTAACCGGGGATGGAATCGGATTGACTAGTCCATCCACTAATGATGGGTTGGTGGAAAGATTACGATAACCTTTTGGAAGTTGAATTTTTTCCAAAAGAGAAGAAGCCTCGTCCATGCGAGGACAAAGGTGGGAATAATGATCACTTTTTCATAACATACAAGGGAATTTGACAGTTGTCTTCTTCTTACCAACCTGAATGTCACTAGTTGATGGGGCATCACCAACATCTCCATCAGTGGCCGATGACGTGGAGGAACACATTTCTAAGACATTGGGAATACCAGGGAAATCCCTTAGAAAGTGGTCACCCTTACAAAGACTGCAAGGGAATTTGGGTTTCGGATTCTTCATTTTAATCTTGTTGACCTCATCAACAATCTCAGTACTATTAATAGTAGCTGGTTCTTGGGACTCAACATCTGATGTTGTTGGAGCCTTGGTCTTTTTCGGGCTCTTCTTCTTCTTCTGATCAACCTAACTACTAGCTTTAGAGCTTTCACAAGGAAAAGAAGGAGAAAGGGAAGGAGACTTAATGGGTGAAGAAGATGAAAAGTCGACTTCAGGTTGATGTGTGGGTGGTGTACTGACATGTAAGTTATTAGGTGCAGTTGAAGCACTGGGAGGATTCGATATCGCTAGAGTGGGAAACAACCAAACTGGTAATCCGATGGTGAGTCCCGGAAGACTCAGTGTGGCAATGTACGGAGGACCAAAGTTTCCAAAAGAAGGAAAGGTATAAGGTTCCCCAGGAGAAGGGGTTCCTCCATTTGTACTCTCAGGATTTGATGCCATTAACACTGACTCGACCTAAGGTCCACTAAGTAACACAACCAACACATGTTATGAATCTGAGAAGCAAACAATCAAACAAAACCTTCCCACAATGAAACACTAGTTGGTGATGAAATCCAACGTCGTGAGATCAAAATAGGAAGGGGTAGGGATAGAGCGGGTGGATCACTTACATTGGCGACCTACTTAATGGACTTACGTCTTGGTGCAATCTTCCATGTAGTAATTGTGGATTTACCCTCCAAGGAGCCTGAGTGAATTTGACCAACGTCTATTCCAAGTACAGTGAGACTTCCCTTCACCATCACCTTGTGTAAGACCCTAAAGATTATGGCTACCAAGGTCACCAATTCATAGTCAGCCCCTGGGTGGGTACAGCCAATAGTCCAATCCAAACGTATGGGAAGGATAACAAGTCTGAAATCAACTCGATAGGCTCCCACACATAATCATGGGTATACCTTCAAGTGACCCCCAATATATGATCCGACCACTACAAACAGTTGAACCACGGAGGGATAATCTCTGTAATTCTCCAGAATGCGACCTCATGCATAATGCCTATGTGAGAGGGGGATCCCAGAAATCCTATACAACAATTGGATTTTCTCTCCCTATCGCAATATGCTAAGTTTGTTTGATAGCTTTGGAAATTTATCCTTTCAACCTATTCCAAAGCCCTAGACCTTAAACTAATGTAGG